>CAJPDP010853377.1:0-11484 GCA_905336975.1 Bombina variegata variegata
GAGCGGCGGTATAGGGGGTAAACAGTATAGTATAGTGTGGGTGTTTAGTGACAGGGTACCAAGAAAGCTGTAAAAAGCCGAAGAGCAGCGAGATCGATGACTGTTAGTTAACAACAGTCTGCTGCTCATCGCCCCGTATTTGGTGTGTGGCTATTTGACAGCTTTTTTGGTAACTTTTGAGAGCGTATTCAGGTCCACGGCCGCGATGTTAGGCGATCTTAGGCGAGCGTATTGGTGCCGTTGAATGCAATTAAGTTGACGGCTTAATAAGTAGATGTCAATGTATTCAGAAGTCTTAATTCCTTTTCCAATATTGCAAAAGAAACATACAAAGTGGAAGATTCTTATTTGCGTTGAATATAAAAGACTGTAACCACTTTACATAGACATGAGTCTTAAATGTAATTCCCTATAAAGTGGCAGATTACAAGTAGAGTGGTATTTATTGCTTTAATCAAAGGAGGAAAAGTATTAGAACTATAATTGTTCAAAATGTATGTGTAACATATGTAAAAAAAAAATTATAAAACATATGTAAAAATAAAACACAAGAATCATGTCAAATAATTGTATTAAGACATGTAGATTAAGAATATCACTACACCAAAATACTGTCAACTTGTTCAATTAAGATTGAATCAAAAGACTCCAGCGATCCTCAAAGTGTAGAAAAATGCTTTATTAGGAGATAAAATCCAAAAGTAAAAACAGCAGCACAATAACTATGTACGCTGCATAGAAATAAAGAGTCCTATGCGTTTCGGCAGAGTTCTGCCTTATTCATGGACGTAGTGAGTGTTGAAATCTGTCTATCATAAATATACCTCTTCACCCAGGTGAGATGAATTGAATGCTGTGGTCTTAAAAAGACATACTCACAACATTAAAACACTGAAATATGCTTAACAGAGTATCAAAGGTAAACAAAATAAAAAGTGTCTAACAGGTTATTATAACACAGTACTTAACACTATTGCTATATATAATTAATTAATTATTGCAGTACAATTGTTAGTAAGTGTCATGTGTATAAAAATAACACCGAGTATATAACTCAAAAGAAAAACTTTAGCATAAATATGTCAAACTAACGTACCTATAATTTTAACCTTAAATAGTCAGGACTGACATGAGTAAACTACTACCAATGTAACAATGAGGAGGATCCTTCACTAATCCTCTTACAGCCTATCCCCTTTTATCTATTTGATAAACTTTAAGTTATCCGTGTTAGATGGATACATATGAGGGCATTTAATTGAAGGAACCTTGATATCAAAAATCAAATCAAAACAAATCAAAAGGTAAGCGCAAAAAACAAGAAACAAGAACAGAGATAATCATCATATATGAGAATTGAAGTGCACCAATTAACATAATTACTTCTAGATGTATAGAAGAGACAGAATGCACATAAAAAGAATCAATGGAAGCAACATTGATACACTTAAAGGTACTTAGCATCCTTATTGACGTGACTAAAAAATTATGACATCACCATCAAAGTTGAATCCATTCAGTCTCCTAGTCCTTAAACTTAAAAGTTTGCTTGTCCTGTCTCCTCCATGGATTAGGGGTCAAATTTGACTTAAAAGTGGTAACATCTTTATCATGGGTATGGATAAAATGTCTGGCTAAATCAGAACATTCTATACCATTTTCAATATTCTTTAAATGTTCCCTAATCCTACTGTGTGCTTCTCTTGAAGTACACCCCACATACTGTCTCTTACATTGGATACAACCAATCATGTAGATGACAAAAGTGGAGCGACATTTGGTATGGGCATCAATATCATATACCCTCTGGGTAACATAAGATTGAAAATGTTTGGACACTAATGAATGTCCACAAGAAATGCAGTTCCCAAAGTGGCATTTGAAATGGCCCTTAACTTCCAACCAACTGTTTCTACTTCTGGGAGTGGCACAGAGCATACTCGGGGACAAGACATTTCCCAAAGTACATCCTCTCCTTGAAACATAGTTACACCCATCAACTACTATGTCTTTCAGGCTGTTCTCTGCTGTCAAAATCAGAAGATGGGTCTTAATTATTTTAACAATTTGGTCAAACTGAGCACTATACGTGGTTATGAAGGTGGACTTTGTGCTTACATAATGGGTATTCCTAGTTCTGGCTTCATGATCTAGAAGCATATATTCCCTGTCCATACGATTTACTTCTAATAGTGCTCTGTTAACCACTTTCTTTTAACAGCCTCTGTCCATAAGTTTAGTTACCAATGCCTCACTCTCCTTGACATAGTCGCTGTCATTTGTGCAGTTCCTCTTAATGCAAATTAACTGTCCCTTAGCCACACCAAATCCAGTATGCCTGGGGTGGTTGCTACGGGCATGGAGTATGGCATTGAAGGCTATAGGTTTATGATAGATGGTAGTCCTGATACTGTTCGTCTCCACATCATCTATCAACAAAAGGTCTTAATAAGGTGTAGAAGTAAATTGATGAGTGTACATGAACTGTAAATTGATGTTATTTGTATTCAGATAACAGACAAAGTCAATTAGTTCATGCTGACCTCCTGTCCATATGAATAGGAGGTCATCAATATATCTCTTATACACTTGAATGTTGTCCTTATATGGATTTCAATCTCCAAAGACGTGGACCACCTCCCACCAACCCATGGACAGGTTAGGCTGGGGCGAATTTAGCCCCCATAGCCATACCACGCCTTTGGAGATAGAAATCCCCTGCAAAATGAAAAAAACTATGGGTAAGAAGAAAATCCAATGACCGTTCAATAAAATCCTTTAATACATCATCATAATTGCTAAGGGTGTCTAGCATATAGGTAATGGCTTCCAGACCACTAGAGTGTGGAATGGCAGAGTATAGCCCTACCACATCAACGGTAAGCCATTCAGACATTTCCCCCCAGAAAGTCTGTTGGAGGCAATTAAGAAGGTGCTTTGTGTTCCTAAGATAAGAGGGAAGTTTATAAACCAGAGGTTGGAGTAATGATTCAATCCAATGTGACATATTTTCAAAAAGGGAACCTATTCCTGCCACAATTGGCCTACCCCTCACCTCCTCCAAGGACTTATGGACCTTGGGGAGGTAATGGAAAATTGGGGTAATAGGGTTTGGAACAAATAAAAAGTCCACTGTTTCATGGTCTAGGATCCCTTCTGCAAAACCATCACCCAATAGGGATAGAAGTTCCTTCTTGAATGTCTCAGTGGGATTCTGCCTCAATTTGTGATATAGTTCAGTATCATTCAGTTGCCTGTAAGCTTCCTGAGTGTAGGCTAGTTTATCTTGCACCACCACATTACCACCTTTATCGGACTGTTTGATCACTATTGTATCCCTCATTTAAGGGTATCAAGGGCTAATAACTGTGCCTGAGTCAGATTAGGGTGGGGTTGTCTGCTGTTAGTAGATAAGAGGATCAAGTCCTCTTCAATCCTGTGGTGGAATGCCTCAAGAAAGGGTCCCCTTTCTTTAGTAGGATAAAAAACAGATTTGGGCCTAAAGCCTACATGTGACAATTTTAATAGAGACTCATTTAAGGGGGTTCCAATAGCCAGGTCTTGGATATTTAGATAGTCACAAGCTTCCTTAAAGTCTACTAGATCATATATTTTAGGCAATACACTGGGAGGGCTGGGGTCACACATGTGGTCAGAATCCTCACTTGGTAACCTAGACCAGAATTTGTTTTTAAGTGTTAGGTCTCTTACTAGTTTATTAACATAAACTATCATCTGGAACAAGTTAAACTTATTAGTAGGGACAAATCCTAAACCAATACTTAAAACTTGATATTCCTTTTGACTAAGAACAGTATTAAAGATATTGTCACATTTATATTGCATATTTGTTGCGACCCCCCCCCCTCCCCCTGTATCTGCCTGCCCCTCTGCCTCTGCGACCTCTTCCTATGTTTCCTCCTCCTTCTGTGGAGGCTGTGTCCCGGTGAAAAACCTGTTGGTCTTTATTAGCACCAGATGAATAATTTGCACCATGTGATGTTGCCTGTCCCTCTTTATCACTGAGTTATTCTTATCTTCTTTGATCTAATTGTATATTTAAAGGTACATCATAAGAAGACTTTTTAGTGTAATTCCTTGTGATGATGGGGTCTGCTCGTAAGCCTGCAACAACCTTAGGTTTAACTGACTGTTCAACCGGGATGGGTAACTGTATAGGGGCACTGGGGGCCTGTTGTTGAACTGATGTGTCCTCTAAAGGACCAGACTCTTGAAATGTGAGATGTTTATCCTGTGTATAGGTAGTAATTCTACCCCGGGACCTAGATCTAGACCTGAATCTATTGTATTGTGTATTTTTACGATTATGCCAGGTGTAAATTCTATTATGCACATGATCTTCATAATCCCTGTTACATTTCTTAAATTTAAAGTTGTCAAGCTCTATCCTAAATCTATCAACAGATTATTTTAACATTAAGTCAAAATCATGATATTTTGTATGTATAGTGAACTCATTCAGTCTATTTTGTAAATCTACCAACTCCTCTCTCACTTTAACAAGTGATGTCTCTTTAAATTTAATGAAAAGTTGCATGAATTTTCTGGAGCAATCCATGAGTTTATTGTTCCAATTGGTTATAAAAGTCTGATCTTCTACTTGGAAAGTGGGGAATTTATTCAAGCGTAAGCCCCTCGGAATGAGATTCATCAATAGATATTTCTCCAATGCCCGCTTGTCCCACCAGATTTTATACTCCTTTATAAGGGTCCTCTCCATCAGAAGGAACACATCACTAATGGACAAAGTTTCCTGTTGGTTAACAAAAAAATAAAACACAAAAATCATGTCAAATAATTTTATTAAGACATGTAGATTAAGAATATCACTACACCAAAATACTGTCAACTTGTTCAATTAGGACATTTAATTAAGATGACAACATAAGTTTAAGGTCAAATCTTTTTTTTTTAACACATTTAAATAAGGAAGAGGACGACACCAGATTCATGTCAAATGTTTATATTTAGATGATTTGTTTTTTCAATTCCTGAGATATGAATAATATTAAATAGATATTATGGTGAATAATTAGTTGTGGTGCACTATTTTTTAACATGTTAACATAATTGCAAATAATTTATCCTGACAATGTAGTATGTTAGTAAAATTATATTCATGTGAATAAATATAGCAGGTACATTTAAATGCACAAATTATTCCTTTTGTATACAAGTATTAATTGCCTCATAGGAGAAACTTTGTTAAACGTAGTTCTTATTTGATTTAGTTTAATTGCATGCTATTATTCCAGGACAGTAATGTAATTGTATTACAAATCCATAATGCATGGAACACATGGAAATCTTAAGAACAATATTTATTTTAATAATAATGAGTGCAAGCCAATTGCACTTTGTCTGAGAGGCCAATAGTCTGCTTTACAAAAGGAAAAAATAAAAAAAAAAGGAATAAAAAAAAAAATAGGAAAAAATAAATATGTTCACGCAACCACCACATATATAATTGCAGTAGTACATATATTACATAGTAAATATAGGCAAGATTCACAGGGGCTCCAGCACGACTAGTGTGCAAACATGTGACCACCATCATTAAATAATAACTTACATTTGAACATAGATTAATTTCATAAAAATCACCACAATTCATAAACATATTATTAACGCCACTTTATATCAAATTGTACAAAGTATACATATTTAATAAACATCAAACTTAAGTTGCATGGGACCATTGAATTGACAGAACATATGTCAATTTTCTTTGAAGGATCATTTTTTAAGCAATAAGTATTACAGTCCATAATTACAGTTGCTCCATCAGGCTGTTGTGTCTACTTACTTATTGCTGCAGTGCTTTCATCTCTCTCACAATCTGCCCCTGCACCTGGAGACTTTCTTGGGTTTACAATTAAAAAGCAGACATAAAGGCCCTCATCCTGTCTCTGTCTGCTCCTTCGCCGTGTGGTGCAGCCTGTGGAGGTAGTGCAGCCTTTGGAGGAGTTGTAGCCTGTGGAGGTGGTGCTGGTTAGAGAACAGATAGGGCATAAAGCACCAGTGATGTAGGTGATGGTAGTGGTGGTGGGAATTGCCGGGGAGGCCTCACAGGTTAAGAGAGATTCAGGGGCTGAGCGCAAATTTCTCCCAGGTTGAGCGGGGCATAGTTCTCTCCTTGAGTCAGAGGGGACACATTCCGTACAAGTTGGGGGACGGGTGGCTGATCCTGCATTCTATAAAGTGGATCCCCATCTTCCTCCAGGAGCCGCAAGAAGGGCCCTTCATGGGTGGGAAAATTCTCTTCAGGCTGAGGTTCCTCCTTACGAAGGGTCTCTTCATCCTGCTCTGGCGATGCTGCGTCAAATAGAGAAATACAATTTAAATTGTAGTTTAGATAATACATCATAGTTTACTTTTAAACAAATAAACACATAATAAATGCACATATTAAAACCAGAAACATGTTTCTAATAACAAAAAAAAATCTAAATGACACTGCACAATGTCTATTTTTTGGAATAAAAGTTTTTTTATTGAGACATATGTAAAGTCATAACAGTAGTATAGCCATTAAACAGGCTTAAGAACAATAAATGATACATATTGAAACATTAGACACCTTATAAAATTAGTATATTCTGATGAGTTCCATTTCCAGGTTCTATATCTATTTGCCAACATAAAGTAAAGGAAATGGTCTGTATGGCAAGTCAGAACAGTCTCTATTTTTTTTTTTTTTTATATTAAAGAGGAGTAGTTGTGTAATTGTACATTCGAAGTAAGTAGTTTTATCAGTAATATACCTGAGTATGTTGAAATATTAACATGAAACATATATGATCTGCAAAAGATACGGATGTGGGATTATGTGATCAGGGGGGGAAAAGTCAGAAGGAAGTAGGGAGAGGGAGATTAAAACAAAAAGGGGGGGGCGGAAGAAGAGGAAAGGCATGGTGAGTATTATAGATTGGAAGTTGTATGGCTATGGGAGTGGAGAAACCTAGGTGGGTAAGTTAGTGATACGGGTATTTTCCCAATTTGGGAATTTTGAAAGCCACGGGGACCAAATCTCATAGAAGGAGTCAATTTTATCTAGTACTTTGAATGACTATTGTTCCATTTGTCCAATATACTAGATTATGGCTAATACTTGAGATAGAGGTGGAGGTTTTTCTTTCTTCCAAGATCTAGCTATGGCTAGTTTCGTGGCCATGAGGATATATATCATTAGAGCTTCATTTGGAGTACTAAGGTTTGTCATATTCATATGTAGGAGGGATATCTCAGGGGTGCATTGTATGGAGATTCCGAGAGTGCGAAGAAGAGCATAGACTTTTACCCATAGGGGCTGAATGACTGGGCAGGACCACCAGATGTGTAGTGCTGCACCTATATTTCCGCAACCCCTCCAACATGCAGAGGAGTGCGTATTGTAAATTCTGTGTAATGTGGCCGGAACCAGATGCCAGCGGATAAGAATTTTATAGTGCAACTCCCACATGGTGGCACAATGTAATAGCTTTTTAGTTACCATGATTCTAGCTTGCCAGATGTTGATGTCAGCGGTGAAACCTAAATCTCGTTCCCAAATGGCATGCTGTGGTATTTTATGGGGGGTTTGCGACTTATTAAATAGGTTGTAGTATAGGGAAAGGGAATGTGAGATACTGGAAGCTTGTTGCCATATACATTCCCATGGCGAGAGTTGCCTAAGTTCTGTCTTTGGGTAGCCCCAGGTGCGTAATCGTGTGCTCAGGCGATATGCCTCAAAGCTAAGGGTCATCGGAATTTGAAATTTAGCACATAAATTAGGGTGAGAGAGCCACCTGTCAATATCATAGAAGTCCGATACTAATAGGATCTGCCTGTTTTGCCAGGCTTCAGGATGAGAATCTGATAAGCAGAAGAGTGCTCCCGAAACAGTGAGTGCAGGAGATGGATGATGGGATATAACTGGATTGTGTCTGATTTGATCCCACAGTTGGAAAGTGTGTTTAAAAATTGGCTGTGCGTTAATGAAAGAATGTCTATGATGGGTAGGGATCCAAAGAAGATCTGAGAGTGAAATTCTGGGGGGGGAGTAGTGCCGATTCTACTATGTGCCAGCTCGGGAGCCGCTCCGTGTTATTCCTACCCAAAATATGTGAGAGTCTGGCAGCATAGTAATAGGTGATTAAGTTCGGTAAGGCTAGACCACCTTTTTCGATTGGTTTCTCCAGAGTTCGCCTAGAGGTTCTGGGTCTTTTATCTTTCCAAACATAAGTAGTTATCAGGCTCTGCATCCTATTTGGGGTGGATCTCAGGATATTATATGGTATAGATCGAAAAAGGTAAGATATCTTGGGGAGAAAGGACTACTTGATCGCAGCAATGCGACCAGTCCAAGATATTTCTCTAAATTCCCAAGTATCTAGCAATTTCCTGAACTCTAGGAGTCTATCTGAATAATTTTGAGCCACTGTGATGGAGGGGTCAGGGCTAAGTAGTATCCCTAATATCTTGAGAGAAGAAGTGTTCCAGTGAAATTGGTATTTTCTTTGCAGTAGTGTGAGATCTTTGGGTGATATATGAATGGGGAGAGCTTCTGTCTTTGTGATGTTAAGTTTATAGTAGCTTAATTTGCTGAATTCCTTAATAATCTTGAAAACTGAGGGTAAGGACTCGCTAGGTGAAGTTAGTATGAGGGTGATGTCATCTGCATACAATGAAATTGTATGCACATGTGGACCGACGGTGAGTCCTGAAACCCGTGAATCCCTTCTGATGCATTGGGCTAGGGGCTCAATTGCCAAGGCAAATAGGAGGGGTGAAAGTGGGCATCCCTGCCTGGTTCCATTGGTTATGGAGAACGAGGAAGACTGGAATCCAATTCCTCGGACCCTGGCAGAAGGATGTGAATAAAGAGCCTTAACAGCAGAGATAAAAAAAATCGGGTATTCGGAGGATCTCCATTACCTTCCACAAATATTCCCATCTGACCCTGTCAAATGCCTTCTCAGCGTCCAGAGACAGGGCCAGAATGGGGATCTCTCTCATGGACGAAAGTTTAGAAGACCTAGTATACATCTTATTGCGTCAGGGCCCTCTCTATGAGGAATAAAACCTACTTGGTCCTTCTATTAAGGAGGGAATGATTCTAGAGAGTCTGTTAGCTATAAGTTTGGCGTAAATCTTAGTGTCTAGGTTAAGTAGCGAAATTGGGCAGTAGCTAGTGCAGTGATATGGGGGTTTGCCTGGTTTTAGAATTGTGACTATCATGGCTTCTAGGTATTCTGCCTTAAAAGAGCCGCTACTCATAGTCTCCTGACAGAGTCTGCAAAGAAGGGGGGCCAACAAATGCTGAAAAGTTTTGTAAAACCTAGCGGTAAAACCATCTGGGCCTGGGGATTTCCCCAGTTTCATGGATTGAATTACTTTACGTATTTCTTCTGTGGTTACTGGAGATGTCAGGATGTGGGTGTCTTCCGGACTTAACCTGGGGAGAGAGAGGTTTTCCAGAAAGGAAGACATGTCCTCTGTGGGACTGGGGGGAAACTCAAGGGTATCCTCTATATTATATAAGGTTTGGTAGTATTGTCTAAAGGAGTTCCCTATATCTGTGGGCGAGTACACAAGTTTTCCGTTTGGGGCATGGATGGACATAATTCGGGATTGAGTTTGATGTTTAAGTTTGGTTGCTAGTAGTGTAGAGGCTTTATTACTTTGATGGTAATATATCTTTTTGAATTTTTCTAGCATGTTTTGAGTTCTTTTAATTTCTAAGGTCTGAATTTGTTTATTGGTAGCTACTATCTTGTCATTCACTAAAGAAGAGTACTTTAGGCTAAGTGCAGCTTCTAAATTTCTTAGTTGGATAGCTAGGGCCAACAGAGTTGCACCATTCCTTGAGCGTGCAGCTGATTCACTTCAAGAGTGAGTGTAAGTTTCTGTCATGCTGAGGGGTTTTTGGACCCATTTTGTCAAGAATGATATCCCAGATTAGGTTATAGTCCCCTTCCATTATTAATTCCCCTTGTTTCACCGCTGAGATCGACCTGAAGAGTGATCTGAGAAATTTAATTTGTTTAGAATTAGGTGCGTATAAATTAACAATTGTGACCAATTGTTTGTTGAGTTTACATACAATAATAATAAATCTTGCATGGGGGTCACATTCGACATAAATGGGGTCGTAGAGAACATTCTTACCAATATAAAAAGCTACACCTCTAGACTTGGAAGAATATGTATCTTCGATTACTATGGGGAATCGGCATGTGGCGTGCGTAAATCCAGAGTTAGAGATCCAGTGTGTCTCCTGAGAAGGTCAGTGTAACAGCTTCCCGGATCACTAGTCTGCAGAGAGACAGATCAGAAAAAGGTATATTTTAATGTAACCGATATGACAAGAATTTGTTTATAATTAAGCTGTAATGAGTTAGGGGGAATGCGGGTGGTCAGTGGTCCAGAGCCGCTTCGGTTAGATAGGGGAGGAGAGTCAATAGTTTTGAAATAGGAGTGTGGGGAGCGAGTCTCCAAGACTATAATGAAATAGTTAGGAGAGATAGGGAAAAGAGGGGGGAGGAGAGCTGTAAAGTGAATGTAAGTAGAAATTCATGGATCCGAAGGTGTGGATAGGGTCAAGGATGACTAATGTGACTTCCAAGATATGTCAAAAGGAAGGGATATGAAGATAAAGCGTGCAATGCGGGAGGTATTGATATTGTATACTGAGTTTTGTGGTATTTGTGATGTGTGTAGAAAAATTAATCCTAATGTCCATTGTTCAGGAAATCAAGTGGATAGAATAGTATGTAGAGATCAACCAAAAATAACTTTGAAATAGTGAGTGCAGTAAGTGATCTGAGTTAATTAAAGCGGAAGGGGACAAACAACTCACAATATAATTTAACATTCATAGATATGTGTATATGATCTAAAGCGTTCAGGAACTTTGAAGAATTACATCTATATAGGGTGTAAGCCCTTCTCATGAGGATTCCTCATCTTCCCTCCACCCCCCCTTCAGGGTGGAGGGGGATAAGTGTAACCTCTAATAAAACAACTTAGTGAACATTGATAACAGGAAAACATAAAAATTTAATATTATGGCATAAGATCAAAACCATGAAATGAGATGAAATAAAAAGACCAGAGCTAAAAAAGAGTAAGGTGTGTACCCGTATGTAAGCTCTAAGTCTACCTGACTGAAAGTCATCTGCCGAGGTAGGTTTCATCACGTAGTTTAAGGTAAATGGATATGCCTTCAGGAACTTTAAAGGATGACCTCTATATCGGGTGTAATCCCTTCTAATAAAGAGTCATAATCTTCCCTCCGTCACCCAATAAGGGCAGGGGAGAAAAGGTACGACCCCTGACAAAACAACTTAATAAGCATTGATAACAGGAGAACATGAGAAAGCAACATAATGGTATAACATCAACAAAATGAAATGAAAAGCCTAGAGCTAAAAGAGAGTAAGGTATGTACCCATATGTAAGCTCTAGGTTTACCTGGCTGAA
>CAJPDP010854015.1:0-10188 GCA_905336975.1 Bombina variegata variegata
TTATTAAATAATATAAATATATATATTTATATTATTTAATAATACTCAGATACCTTGACAGTCTCTTACTTTCTTGGGGCTAGTAATAGCTAGTTTTTGTCAGATCCCAGTGCATATAGCATTCCCACACACGTGGCTGATGTTTTTTAGCTTACCACACTGTTCTTTGTGTCCTTGTTCAGCAGTGGTCAGTGAATGGCAGTGTTCCGATTTAGCTTTTAGCTATTTGTGATCTCTTTGGGCTTTAATTTACCCTAATGTCGCAGCGTTCTGCTTCCAAGTGCATCCAAGATGGCAGGCGCTTCTTTTCACGCCTCCGCTTTTTTAGATTAGTGGCTGACTTTAACCGCGCTGAGGGATCCGTCCCTGACACAACTTACTGCCGTTTGTTTGGCAGCTTCAGACCAGTATAGCGTGGTTATGGAGAGTAGCTGTGGGGCTCTTGTGGCTGTTATGGGCCCAGGGTTTTACGGACTTCTCTTCGCTGCAACCGCTCACTAAGCCCGCCCTACGGAAGTCGAATTTTAGGTATTTGAATAAAATATATTTTAATTCCGACAGGGGTGTCCCTTATAACCGATACTATTTGCCCTAAGCATAGAACCGTTAGCTGCGGCCATCCGTAAAGACAGAGACATACAAGGCTTAATCCTCTATGACAAAGACCAAAATCTAGGCATACCTCAAAAGGAATGAGACAGACTACACAAACTCTTCCTTTTTAAATGGTCTACAAGGGGCATCAAGCACTTAGGAGTATTCTTCTCCCACAAAAAAACAACCACACTTTCTGACTATATCCCCCTCCTAAAAAACACCAACAAAGAGTTATGACGAGGTCTCCTGGCTGGGTTGGGTTGCTGCGATCAAAATTATAGCCCTCCCCAGGCTGATATATTTATTCAGATGTCTAACCATTCCAGTTCCAATATCCACTAGCCGCAAATTCCAAACTATGTTTAATTCTTACATCTGGAATGGGAGAAGACCCAGAGTTGCAGCCCATATCCTTCAGGCTCCACTAGATAAAGGTGGTATAGGTCTCCCAAACATTAAACTCTACCATGACGCAGCCATGATTTCCCACATATCGGCTTGGGGAGGCAACCTCCCTCCATCTAGATGGCGTGAACATGAACAGGCCTCCCTTCCAGCATATGTAGATTTGGAGGATCTTTTATGGATCCCCCCACACTGTTCTGACACACTTTAATACTACCAACCTCAATCCGAGGATACTGCCAAAACCACCTTCTTGGTTACTCCTTGACACATGTATCTACCCTACCTACCCTCTCCCCTCTATCCTGATTCCTCCCCCAGGAGACATACCCTGCTCTTTTGTCCTCCTTTTTTAAAAAGAGAGGACTATTTTTTTAGTTTTGAAGCACGTATAGGTATTCGGATTGTTTCAAACCCCAATGACATACCTCACAGTCCAGGAAAATGATGTGATGGACTGATGAGGTTATCATCATATATAGTATATTAATGTTTATATTGATATTTAAAGGTTTGGGATAATCCTTTTTTGTAGGGGGAGCAACGCTATACACTGATATAGGGTTTATTTTCTGCACTTTTAACAAAATGCATCAGCTTGTCCAATAAACAGATAAGACGAATGTAGCTTGAACTCCATGATTTAGGTATAAGGATAGCTCCATTAAAAGCATGTCCCAGGGGGGAAAGCGTGTCTGGGCGACTGCTACAGTAAGCAGCAATATTGAATGCTGATGGAGGTGACTATTCTGTGCATGTGCAAGAATCCACAGAATAAGCGTATATGCATTTGTTATTGGCTGATGGCTGTCACATGGTACATGTACGCATTTGTGATTGGCTGATGGCTGTCACATGGCACAGGGGGAGTGGCAACAGACATAACTTTTAAAATTGTCAGAAAAAAACTACTAATCCTTTGAAGTTCATAATAAGTGCTAATGCATTGACTTGTTATCTTGCATTTGTTGATTATGCAAATCTACTGTGTTTACTGGTCCATTAAGCTCTAAATACTGGAGGTAATGCAGCGGAGAGGGCTCACTACTACATACTGTATATGGTGGTCATGCCCACACTTGAACAAATACTGGACAGAGATTCTTAGTATAATATCAGACTAACTGCCCATAATCCTGCCTCCCTCACCAGAAATAATACTCTTCCACGCTGTACCTAAAATTAAAGAACCCAAACTAGCCCTTTTACTAATTAAGCTCACAAGGGGCCAAAAACTTCATACCTCAGAAATGGGAGACTCAGAACATACCATCTATAGCGGAATGGCACTTTTAGGTATCCGAACTGTTATTGTTAGAAAGATACCACTATCTTCAAACCAGAAAAATAGTCATTCATGAAGAGATGATGGCCATCTGGAATGGTTAACCAACTGACACACAATACCCTACACACCCGGGAAAAACCCCTATCCTTATCTTTCCTTCCCTCCCCCCTTTTTTTCTCTTTTCTTTCCCCTATATCCCTTTTTCTCTCCTTTTCCCGCTGTCTCTTTCCTTACCAGCTAACTGCTATATCCCCTTCATTTTTCCTCTACCCAAAAGTGGCAACCAACACTGTTACTTTTATTGTTGTTTGTGTACTTAAAACTAAAAACATAGGCGGGGTTCATCATCCCAAAGACTAGATGGGTGCAATTACACGACTCAACAAGCGTTTGACACCTCTATGCGTTTTATTTTTTGATACTTCATTATCTTGACTTGATGTATCCAAATATATACTACAGATTGCATCACTTCAGCCAAGTCCATTTATAATGTATGCTACTTATCAACTTTTCAATAAAGCTTGTTTAAAAAAAAATTTTTGGGGGCGGAGCTTACTGCCGAGCTGGCTGGAAGCAAAGTGAAAGAGCTCCGTCAAAAACAAGCAGCATTTTACTCACAAAATAGTTTCTAACAAACTTTATTATTTTTTATTTGACCATAAACAAGGCCTGTCTACTAGGGACTGACTCCTTAGACCCTTCATTTTGATTTTGTAGCTTTGAACATTGGCGATCCGGTCTGCCTACATACAGCCACATCTCTAACCTACACACCCGCAACTAACCTGACATCTACGCCTCCGGAGGGTCGGGGCTCCGCTCCAGAGCCGTTTCCACAACACCTGGACCCAATCAAAGGATCACCCTGCCCGTGAGGCTCCGGATGCCCTGTTGCTTCTAAGGGGCCATACACATAAGAACTGTGACAGAGTTCAGGCGGCAGGGACCAAACGATCAGGCACAAACAGTCTCACAATACCGCTCTGACCTTACCCCTTTCTACCGGGAGCTGCCTCCAGTGGAACAATGATTTCCCCTGCATATGCAGACTGACCTCGCCGGGGGAGAGCTGAAGGCGCGAACGGCCACCATCTTGGCTGCAGCCTAGCAGGTGGAACTGCGATCTAGCGGTGTGGGGATCCGGAGTGTGTGTTACATTCTAACAGCTTGGATTTACGGTAACACTACCCTTGACACGCACATACATCAGAAGGTCCCTGAAGTCCATGCTCCTACTGCACATAAGAGGCGCAGCAACCCCAGGTAACACTTTGAAACATAGGGGAGAATTTATAATAACTCAGCCTCATAACTGGGCACATTAGTGACTGTGTGCAAAAAGCCTTACAGGGGCCTTCTTATTCCTGTGTTGTTGTTGCGGTCCCCCCACCTCCAAGAGCCTTTGAGCAGGTCTGGGCTTAATTAGAAAAGACATCAAGTTAGCACTAAATTTCTAAGTCTGGCTTGTACAAATAGGGCACAACTCTGCACTACACCAGATCCAGTACAGCCCTCTCAGGGTCCTACATAAATTCTGATCCACTATCATCTCCAGAGTGACCAAGTGCCCCTTTGATGACACACAGTCTTGACTCTTATTAATTGCAATTGTGTTATCACATCACTGACCTAAGATCAGAAGAACATCTCATTGCATATTTCTGAGAAAAGTTCACCCCTGCAATCCTCCTGTATCAGCAGGTCATCACCACCATTTGATCACAGCTCCTGATTAACCTGACCACACTCTCCCCCCCCCTCTTTTCCCGCTGCCCTCAGTGACAGCGGGTCATATCCCTCTTCCCCTACCCGTGATCGCCCTGTGAGGGCAATTTCCCCGGGGAGAGTGTATAGAGGTGGCCTAAAATCTGCCTCAAGACTCCGCAGCAGTTGGAAATAGGCAGTATCCTTATAGCACAGCGACCCACGCTACAAGACAGTAACAACCGGTCCCACTCGGGGCATGCCTGTTGGGAACAACAGGATGGCTTGCTAAGAATAAGAATGCACTAGGGCATGGGCCCGGGGGTGAACTAAAATTTAACCTACAGCATTACGTGGGCAACTTTCAGCATACTCCATTTTCCATAATCCATACTGAAGATCCCTGTCACTACCTTCTGTATCCCCCCACGAGCAGTTCCCTTGTGGAATAATGGCGCAGGCCCAGAGAAGGAAATCAAAAGGTCTCACTGGCCCAAAAAGAACAATGAAAGAACATTTTCAGCTACCCCGAAGAGAGCAGGAACAATGTTCAGAGGATGACCTGTCTGACTCAACTTGTCATTCAGAGCCAAGTAATGAGAGAGACTCCAACGCCACTTCCCAACCAGCAAGCCTGGCAGATATCGCTAGTGCTAATAACAAAATGATGGTTCAGATAAAAACCATGCTGACGTCACACCATAAATCCATCTGCAAAAGGTTTGATAAATCTTGCTCAGAACTGGGAAGAGACATAGCTGCAATTGGAGAACGCACCGACACCCTGGAGCGCAAACAGGAAGACCTCTCAGTTGACCACACCAACCTGGTCTCATACTCAGAATGTCTTGCAGGACAAATTTCAGCGCTTGAGTCCATATTGGCAGATTTGGAAGACCGCTCCAGGAGCAACAACGTTCGCCTGAGGGGCATCCCTGAAAGTGTTCTCCCCAAGGATCTGCAAATCTATCTACAAGAAGTATTTATGGCTGTACTTGGTCCCCTAAAAGATCCCGAATCCCTCATTGACAGGGCCCACAGAGCAATCAGACCGATAGTCATATCAGATGACAAACCGAGAGATGTGGTGGTGAGACTACATTACTACACCTTTAGGGAGAAATTCCTGAGAGCAGTTAACTCTGGGGCCTTAAAATCCATGAAGTTTGATAACCTTCAGATCTTTCCAGACCTCTCCCCTCATACCTTACAACAACGTAAGGCATACCGGGACTTTACTAGAATCGTTAGGAATAAGGACATTAAGTACAGGTGGGGCTTTCCGGTAAGACTATTAGTCTCCAAAGATGACATTCAACATATCATCACCTCTCCGGAGCAGGCCAGAAACCTTCTCTCCAAATGGGATCTTATGCCAGATAGACCTCCCTCTTCATCTTCAAAAGCCCCAGCAGGAGACCTTAGAGCAGAGGCCCCGCCGTGGACTCAACTCCCTCCTAGGGACGCCAACAAATTACCTCAGCGGACTCCCTCAACCAAGCCCTCACCTCTCAACCCTGGCCTGTGAACCCGTGAGAGGTTTAGGAACAACCTCTTTTGGCCTACTTCTTGGAATCCTCACTCTGTCACTGTGATGGAGCATTTAGGTTCAGAACCTAGGCCATTGACTTCCGTCTCCCCGGGACCGGGAGGCCTTAACCATACCCATTTGTACCCTTATAGACTGCCCGACAACTAGTCCTTGAACTGTATCTTATGTATGCCCCTCACCTGGCATATAGAAAGGACACAAGCTATCTTAACATTCATTTGGTGGTTATTGCCGTTGCCTGTGATTCTTCTTTTTTCCGCAGGTACAAAGCCTGAAATCCTCAGAAGATCCAGAGGATATACTGGGAGATGACCTGATCTGAGCTCTGACCTGATAAGAGTTGCTGGTCTCTGCGTCCCTTCTGAAAAGTTTTGTTAGACATGTTATGGTTAAGTTTTGTAACTATTTAAGTCAATTGGTTATATTTTATAAACTCTAAGGACCTGTAACATAAAGAATACAAAGCTCCCCCCCCCCTCATAACTCCTAGGTAATATTTTACCCCTGGAGTAACTCTTTCCACTCCTCTCTACTCCCACTTTATAGGCCCCCCCGGGGGCCTTCTCAAGAATAATAGCCCTATACCCAATTTAATGGTCTCTTTTTACTATGCTCACTATAGAAGGGGGGTGAAGGAGAACGAGTAAAGTATTAATTTTACCCCATTTAATATTATTATAGTATCCCTGAGCTAGTACTTAGTGAGCTGAGTCTCAGTTGATTAGCCCCCATCGCCCCTCTCCCCCCCGGTTATTAGTTGGAGGGAATGGAGGATAATGAGTCATTTTAGTCCTTGTATTCTTTTATTAAGGTTTAACTGATTTTATTTACATTATCTCAGGTTCATGTTCATTTCTTCCCTTACATTCATTTAATCTTATGCTGTTTCCATGTTAATAAATGCTCCCGCTGTTATTCCCAGCCGGAAATCTATTGAAGTGCTGTTAATACTGTATGCTGTAATAAATGTTCATTGTAAATGTCCATCCCAATCTTTTTGGTTCACCCCCTTGGGCCCATATGGCCTCAACCTGGTAGAAATCTAAGCTCTGTAGCCTACTTCTAGTGCCTTCGGCACTCCCCCCCCCCACACACACACACTTTCAGATCTGCTTTGGTCTTCGCTCCTTAGGGAATCACAACACAGATATTGGCTGTGCATTTGTGATCACAGACCTCAATTATTGATTCACATTTGAAGTATTTTACTCCCACACAAAGTCTAAGAAACATTATTCATATTTGTTTGTGTAGTGGCAGATAGAGAACAGGATTAACTAACCCCTCCCTCCCCTCCTCTGTTCCTCCTTTCCCCCCCACCCCTTTTTTTTTTCCTCTCTCCCCCCCTCTCCTAAGTATGGCATTCAAATTTGCCACCTTGAACACTCAAGGACTAAACTCTCCTTAAAAGAGAAGCCTTCTCCTCTGTTACCTTTTAAAGAATGATGTGGGGGTTGCCTTCCTTCAGGAGACCCAATGGCCTCAGGGCTCCTCTTTCCTGCAGAACTCTAAACTGTTCCCGATATGCTTGTCGGCTTCCCACCCAACAAAAAAAGAGAGGGGTTGCCATCATGGTACACAAGTCGGTAGCGTGTGAGGTCCAGCATGTGGAGAGGGACCCAGAGGGCAGGTACTTACTGGTTGTTTGTACTCTTGAGGGTGCCCAATATACTCTTGCTTCGCTGTACACCCCGAATGTCGGTTAAATTGCCTTTTTGAAATCGTTCCTCCCACAGATAGAACAACTATACAGAGGCACTCTTTTGATTGGAGGGGACCTCAACATAGTATGGGACCCAATTTTAGATAGAAAATCCCCCAAGCTCGGACCTTTAGACCCCGCAGCCAAAAGAGCCTCACACTAGTTCAGAACTTTAATGTACCAGTACAACTTGTATGATTCATGGCGATGCCTGTCCCCTTCGGAGAAAGACTTTACCTTCTACTCAAACCCCCACCTTTGCTACACAAGAATCGATTACCTATTATGCCGTTCCCCCCTTTTGGACAGGCTATCCCACCGTTCTATTAGAATATGTCCGTGGTCAGACCACGATATGGTTTCCATTACCCTGAGCATCACTCATCCTATAAGGAGCCCCCCCCTCTTGTTGGAGGCTGCATCCCTCGTTAATTTCAGGTCCAGCTGGGGCTGATGCCGCCAGGGTTATAACTGAATTTATGTCCATCAAAGACAACGCATTGGTTGATGACCCAGTACTGTGGGCAACCCTGAAAGCTTTTATGAGGGGTCACTTCATAAAACAGGCTTCAGTAAATCGCAACATTTCGGGTAAACCCCTGGTCCAATTATACTCAGAACTTCGGTCCATGGAAAGCCTCAACAAAGGAGGTCCCTCGAGACAGATTACGGAACAAATTACAACCATCAGATTTAAATTAACGCAATCGAAGAAAAAAGGGTACAATCAAACCTTTCGTCCCTTAAACAACTGTACTATTATAAAGGGAACAGAGCTGACCGACTACTAGCTTAGAAACTCCGAATCCACACTCAGCAATGCTGGATCCCGCTGATCAAAACATCTAGAGGGACTGTACACGTCCCTAAAGATATTGCAAGTGCATTTGCCCATTACTATTCTACTTTGTATAACTTAGACTCCTCCCAAGAAGGCTTGAGGGCCTCAAAACGGCTGATCGAATAGTTCTTGTCCCCCCTCCCTCTCCCAGTTCTTTTGGAGGAGGATGCCCAAAGCCTCTCTGGCCCTTTAACTGCGAAGGAATTGAAACAAGCAATATCTTCGCTCTCAATAAATAAATCTCCGGGATCAGATGGGTTCACCACTCTATTTTTTTTTTTAATTTTTATTTATAATCCAAATCACTGTCAAGAAACAATACAAGCAACATTGAAAACATAACATAGTCCAAAAATTCTATATAAATTCATTCAAATAATGCTATATTCCTTTATACATGCAGTTATGTTTATACTAATCAAATCAACATGATCGCTATACTCTTTGACAGTGTTTGGGGGTTTTATTTTCTACATCCCCCCATTTGTTCCCCCTCCCCCCGAGCGGAGAAGCAACACAACCACAACAACGAAAATCACCAAAAAAAAAAATGATGCTCTCTCACTTCCTTCCTCCCTATGCTCTACCAATTCCCTAATAAAACAATTTCTGTGTTTCTGAAGGAAAATATTATATAATTTATTTCTGCATCAGGAAATATTCTTAGAAAGACTGCCCATTTATCAAAGAACCTTTTAATATCCTGTTCATTATTTATGTCCGCGTCCCTATGTTCTAAGGTGCATTGCTTCTTCAAGCAGTTTTTAATTTCAGAGATACTAGGAATTGCACGGCTTTTCCATTTCTTACAAATTAAGTATCTGGTGGCGAGGATGGTGGAGATTACTATTCTTTCATTATTTTGTCTGCCAGACTCTTAAGGCAGAGTATTATCTGATATAATGTCAGAGAGAGATGTTCTATCTTTAATACAATCTTTAACCAATATTCCACCTTGAACCAAAGATTCCTAATCTTTGGACAGTGCCAAAACATATGTAATAGATCAGCTGCCTAATGCGAACATTTAGGACATTTGTTGAATCCCAGATTAATACATTTGAAGCCTCTCACAGGGGTTAAGTATGCCCCATGCAGAAGTTTGACATTGGCCTCTCTCCAAGTAGCGGATAATGTTACTTGGGCAATTTTTTTGATTGATAATTGAATGGTTTTTAACTCAATGTTACTCTGAGGGATTAATATATTCCAATAAGAAGTCAGTTTTGTTAGGACCAGGACCCCTTTATCTGTACCCAGAAAATGATAACATGGAGCAATCAACATGTGGCCATTCCTTGTTAAGACAAGCCAATCCTCTAATTTGCCAATCTTCCACTCCCAACCTGCTTTTTTAACTAATTCAGTAGCAAAGTGTCTTAATTGCAGGTATGCAAAAAAATCTTTGTTGGACAGGTCAAATACCCTTTTTAGTTCCTGAAATGTTTTGATACATTTCCCCTCTTTGTCTATTAATTGATATACCTTTGTTAGCCCAGAAGCATGCCATTTTCTCAAGACCTCAGAGTGTAGACCTGCTTGAAAAATAGGATTACCTAATATGGGTAAAAAACAAGAGACACTATTATTAATTGAAAGAAGAGTCGTTATTTTGTACCAAGCTTTAAGTGGATTAAGAATTGTTTTAAATCTTTTAATCTCAACTGGAATTTCCTTAAGTTCTAAATGTAATAATGCAGATAAAGAATACGGATAGCAAACACTAGTCTCGAGATAATTATTCAGTACATAATTGTTAGATGAAATCCAATCCACTGCGACTCGAGCAAGAAAGGAAAGATTATACAGCCTTATATCAGGTAATGCAAGACCCCCACCTTCTTTTGGTGCCGAGAGTTTCATAAGAGATATCTTTGACCTTTTCTTCTGCCATAGAAACTGAATAAGTGAGGTATTAATTGAACGAATATCCTTCCCTAGGAGTATTATTGGTGTATTTTGAAGAATGTATAAAAGCTTTGGAAGGAGAGCCATTTTAAACAGGGCTATCCGCCCAGAGAGCGATATTGGTAGATTTTGCCAAGTCAGAAGCTTTTCTTTAATCACTTTTACTACTGGGGGGATATTCAAAGCAT
>CAJPDP010854161.1:0-10537 GCA_905336975.1 Bombina variegata variegata
CCCTTTGGTCGAATGACTGGGGGTTGTGGGTAAGGGAGTGATACTTAGCAGTTTAACTGTGGTGCTCTTTGCCTCCTCCTGCTGGCCAGGAGTGATATTCCCAACAGTAATTACTCAAGCCGTGGACTCACCATATACGGAAATAAATAAATTTATCAGGTAAGCATACATTTTGTTTTTTTGAATAGCAGTTTGAATTTGTCAACCAGATTTTGCTGCAATCTTGCTTGACTTTGAATAATAGTAAATAAAAAAGAACATCATTCTTAGATTTCATGCATAATGGACCTTTACAGCTCTAAATTATGATGTTAGTGTTTTGCCCACCAGAAAGAACTGTAAAGTCCCACTATGTGACATTGTGGCACACTTTGAGGTCTGTTATCCACATCACAATGTGGATAAGCTTTTTCAGACTATGAAATGTAGGTCAATGTTTAAATAATTAAAATTTCCTCCTGTGTCATCACAAAACCTCAGACATCAGGGGCAACGTCACACTTTGTTCATGAAATTCCACAAAAGCATTAAAATTTACATATAATAAGCTATGTATTTCTATTCTAAAAATATATATGTTAGTAAAATTAATCCTGTCTGTCATTAATTAGATACTAATCTATCCAGCATATAAAAAAAGTAAATTTAAGAAATAAGAAATATTACAGAAAAAAATTAAGTGTTACTAATGTGCATACAATACAATAAATAAACCATTTAGGGTTAGATTACGAGTGGAGCATAAATGTTTGCGTCCGAGTGATAAGGGGTGTATCACGAGGGTTTGCGCTCATCAGGCTTGTATTACGAGTAGAAAGCAAACATGATTTATGCAAGAATGATTACCTTAACTTTAGAGCTCTGGTTAACTGTTTTGCGAAACTAAAAAGTTGCACAAAACACATAAAAAATACATTAAAAAGTAAAGTTACACTCATATTAACACTGTCTAATAATACATATTTACAAAAATATTGCACACAAAAGTTATAAAGGCTCAAACATATGAGATCTCAGGTGTTAAAAAAAGACATGCAAAGGGCTTTAACATGGACATACATATATATATATATACATCTTTAAAAATGCATATATATATATATATATATATATATATATGTGTGTGTGTGTGTACATATGTATTTATATGTGTATATATGTATTTACATACATATATACACATATAAACACATAAATACAAATGTATACATTTATAGACATATACTGTATATATAAGTGCATTGGAGCCCTTTGCCTTTAAGTAGATGAAAACATGTAAAAGTATATTTGTGCAATACTCATATTTAATAAAGGTTTTAATTATGTATTTAATGTAAATATTTCACATTCCAATGTTCTGCACTTTGCAGAATATGTTCTATGTATTTATAAATAGATATTCCTATATATATATCTGTATATATCTATACCAATATATAATCATCTATGTATATATATATATATATATATATATATATATTTTTTTTTTTTCCAATAAGCAGGAAAATCAGCGAGCCTCTTTAAAGAAAAACAATTAAAATAAATGGTACAATGTCAGACGTTAGCACAATCAGCCTTACGCGTTTCGACTAGTAATGCCTTAGTCATAGACAGGATTAATCCAACATTCTTCTACCTTAAATAGTCATCTAATAAACATGATTGGTTAATGCTAATGACTCCTCTTACTTGACATGACATAGGAGAACTATTGACAATCAACGTAATTTTCAGCATTAAATATCATGAACTTGATGTGTACTGAACTGTATCACTAATGTAATAATTAAGTATATAGTATATTTTTAGTACCTCAAAATAAAGTATCCAAGGTAATTACAAATAGGTGTATATAAGTATAAGCCACACTTGTGGGAACCAGGGGAAACAAAAGGTAAAGTTAAAAAATCTCTAACATTAATGTTATAACAGTTAATATTGAATAGTAATAATAATAGAATTAATTCATTTACTTCCAAAAATTGATGATATCACCATCAAAGTTAAAGCCAATACGGTTTTCTGGTCCTTAATTTAAAGATCCTCATCCAGAAAACCTTTCTTAGTAATAATTGTGAAATTCTATCCACCTGGGGGGGGTGGGGGTAAAAACTAATTCTATAATTTGCCATTTAAATGCTGAAACATCTTGGTTATGCACATTATTAAAGTGTCTCACTAAATCAGAACAGTCATCACCAGTATTAATGTTGTTAAGGTGTTCCCTAATACGGGCCTACCTAGTGGTACAACCCACGTACTGTCGATCACATGATGAGCACTCAATTAGGTACACTACAAATGTAGTCCTACAATTTGTGCAATGATTTTGGTCATAAATTCTATAATTCACAATGTGACAATATAGCAGGCTAGTTTCTGCTATGTATCCAACGCACATTTCCCTGAACCCAGCCGGCTTTTTCAAGGATCCTTGAAAATGCTGGCTGGGTCCAGGGAAACATGCGTTGGGTACATAGCAGAGCCAGTGTTAAAGAAGCTGAAGGAGTGTCTTACAAGTGGTGTTACAGAGGCGCAGAAAAAGACTCACTAATACCCACAGTGTGAAAGCATGGGCAAGGTAATAGTCTGGCATTTGGGTTGTATACACGATTCCCTCTGCTTGAAACTAGCCTGCTATATTGTCACATTGTTTTCATTGTTTTTAAATAAATTGTTTTAAATCAGTATATCCACGAGTAAGGAGCTTCTCTTCAAACTGGGAGAACAACGTTTCTAAATGCTGTTAACACTATGAGCTGAGTTACAGCTCTGAAGAGTGTAAATTATATCCACATAGTTCTAGGAAATCTTTATTTTAACCTGCTATCAACAGTATTACACATTACTGTACATTATATACATTCTTTCATAAGGTGGTGAGAGTCCAAGCTTAATTATGCCTGGCATTCAACTCCTGACCACTAGGAGGAGGCAAAAATTCCCAAACTTTCAAGAGCACTTTATCCCTCCCACCTTGCAGGTATGGCAGTCTTTACAACAACAGTAATCCAGAAAAAAATGTGACCTAGGAGTGCGCCAATGGGTAACAAATGGTTGGTGATAAACAAATTAATAATATAAAATAGGGATCTTAAAGGGATACTAAACCCATTTTTTTTATTTTATGATTCAGATAGAGCATGCAATTTTAAGCAACTTTCTAATTTACTCCTATTATAAAATTTTCTTCGTTCTCTCTGTATCTTTATTTGAAAAGCAGGATTGAAAGCTTAGGAGCCAGCCCATTTTAGGTTCAGCACCTGGGCTCCACTTGCTAAATGGTGGCTAAATGTACCCACCAATCAGCAAGTGCTATCCATGGTACTGAACCAAAAATGGGCTGNNTTATAAAGCCATTTCCAGACAATTTAAAGTCCATCATTCCACAGGTGAGAAAGATTATTCACAAGTGGAAAACATTCAAAACAGTTGCCAATCTTCCCAGAAGTGGACGTCCCAGCAAATTCACCCCAAGGTCAGACCATGCAATGCTGACAGAAATTGCAAAAAACTCAAGAGTTACATCTCAGACTCTACAGGCCTCACTCAGCATTAAATGTTAAAGGGATACTAAACCCATTTTTTTTCTTTTATGATTCAGATAGAGCATGCAATTTTAAGCAATTTTCTAATTTACTCCTATTCTAAAATTTTCTTCGTTCTCTTGGTATCTTTATTTGAAAAGCAGGAATGAAAGCTTAGGAGTCGGCCCATTTTAGGTTCAGCACATGGGCTCCACTTGCTAAATGGTGGCTAAATGTACCCACCAATTAGCAAGTGCTATCCAGGGTTCTGAACCAAAAATGGGCTGGCAACTAAGCTTTCATTCCTGCTTTTTCAAATAAAGATAGCAAGAGATTGAAGAAAAATTGATAGTAGGAGTAAATTAGAAAGTTGCTTAAAATTGCGTGCTCTATCTAAATTATATAATAAAAAAATTGGGTTTAGTATCCCTTTAAATTAATTATATAAAAATATTTAGTGATAAGCAAATTAATAATGTAAAATAATAATCTTGTGACAACTTATGTCAATTATATAATATATGCAGTGAAAAATTTGTGACTCAAAAATGAGTTATAATATATAAAACCTTAAAAATAACCTTAAAAATAACAAAAAAATCTCTATATAAGGACAAAACTGAATATACACACATCTGTGTGAAAACAACCACAATCGTCCAATATTAATTACAGACGAAAAATATCTCAGTGATTTGTGTTTGATTTTTCTGTGGTTTTCCTTGTAGTAGTCACAATATTTCAGTTGGTAACTTGGAGTCGATAATAGCAAAAAACAGATAGGAGGCAGCTTTCTTGCAATATATAAGAAAACAATAGATGCCGGTTCCTAAGGACAGGAAAGAAAAGAGGCGCCTCTTTTCTTTCCAGTCTAATATTTGCCTCCCAGAAGGTAGACAAAGAATTAAGGTGCTCCAGATTCTTCATTGAGAGGGGTCCTCAGACTAATTTGAGGACAATTTCCCCTCTCAGAGAGCTGTTTATGAGAGACAGGGGTGTTGCGGGGACTGGTGCCTTAGTCTCCTCTTGTTGGGTTGTCGAGATACTCCTCACTTAAATCCTCTGCTGGATGTGCTCAGTACTGGATGGACTATCTACTGAAAGCAGTAATTTCTGCAAATTGTAAGCAAAGTGGATGGGGTGCTGGACAGGTAAGTATGGTTATTTTGCATTCCAATAGCACACAGGCTGTTAGCAGGTACATTTGCAATGTTACATCATAGCCAGGGGAACTACAGCAGACATGATCACACTAGACCTTATATGTCATTATTGTCTGTGTGTTACTGGAGACTATTAGGGGACAGTAGGGACCACTGGTTTGGTGTGCACACTTTATTATGATTTTTTTTCACATTAATTTTTACTCAAAACTATTATAATCTCCTGAGCCTGTTCATTCTGACACTGCTTATTTTGGAGTTGGAGCCTTTACTCCTCTACTATAGCTCTGTTTTTCCAAGCGCTGTTGTCATTTGCACTGTTAGGTTTTTTTTTCTCACTATGTATAGCTCACACAGGCTTCTTTCATACCAGGTCAAAAAGCTGATGCAGACAACTATGGCCCGCTCCTGTATCAGAATTCTGGTAGGGGGCAGATTGCGCCTTTTTTCAGAAGGCCTGATCTCGGTCTGTACAGGATCCTTGGGTCGAATAACAGAAATAATTCCAGCCTCCAAATTAGTAGAAAAACCTTTATTCCTTCATATGAGGTCCAAAGAGAAAAAACATACAACATTTCAGGCCTGCATTAGGCCCTTAGTCATGTTTTTCTACTAATTTGGAGGCTGGAATTATTTCTGTTATTTGACTGAACAAGTGGACTTGGCAAGTCTGACATTCCATGCCCCTTGACAAAGGACAGGTGTGCTGTTTTCAATTTTTTTGAAGCTACTACAGGATTAAATGGAAAAAATCCAAACTATTCTTCCCTTTGTTTAACAGGGGCAGTTTGTATCCGCAATAAATTTGAAGGATGGTTAGCTTCACATAGCTATCCACAAGGATCATCATCAGTTCCTTAATTTTGCCTTCCAGGACAAACGATTTCAGTTTGTTGCTCTTCCATTTCGTCTGGCTACTGCTCTCAGAATTTTTACAAAGGTTCTGGGAACACTCTTGTCCATAATATGAGCCAAAGTTATTTTGACGGCTCCTTAACAAGACAACATCCTGTTACAGGCATTGGGGCATATTTATCAAGCTCCTTACGGAGCTTGATGCCCCGTGTTTCCGGCGACCGCTGCTCCATAACCTGTCCGCCTTCTCTGCGGTGGCAGACAGAAATCAACCCGATCGAATACGATCTGGCTGATTGACACCCCCTGCTAGTGGCCAATTGACCGCGAGTCTGCACAAGAACTGCTGGTGCAATGATAAATGCCGAGAGCGAATGCTGTTGGCATTTATCGATGTGCAGCGGACATGATCCGCTATATTGGATCATGTCCGCTCGCACAATCATAAATATGCCCCTTCATCTTTACCTTTAGCAGTATCTCATATATTTGCAATCATGGCTGGAGAATCAACGTTTCAAAGAGTTCTCTATCTCTTCAAATCACAGTCTCTTTTCTAGGGGTCATTATAGACTATATATCAATAATGCTTTACTTGACAGATCAAAGGAGATCAAACTTACAGACAACATGTATGTGACTTCTGTAACATTATGCATTCCATTTGATCTGTTTTACATTAAACCTCTGCAGTTATGCATGCTACGTCAGTGGTGCAAGGATTACACTCAACTTTCTTAAAGGATCTATTTGGGTCCCAAAATAAGCAATTCTCTATCATGGTGGATAGAGAACCAGTTCATCTATCAAGAAGCATCCTTTGTCCGCTGAACCTGGACAATTATCTCTACAGGCGCAAGTCTCTCGGGTTAGGGTGTAGTTTGGGGGTACAGGCGAGGTTAGCAAAAAATTTCCTAAAACTCTGTGCTATCTTCAGTGCTCCTCAGACTAAGACATGACTAAGACTAGGGTCTAAAACGTTGTTGTTGCAGTCTGGCTGAATAAAGACCCTTTGATGCTTTAAGGTAGTGCGACTGTTGTTTCCTATTTGCTTCATTGTTTGGGGTATTGTGCTGTACCCTTGCAGCTTGCACACCTGCTTCATTTTCCCATGCGCTGGATATTTTGGACATAAGCACATTCTGTCTTGAGCAGAAATCAATCTTTGCTCAATATGTGCGAGTCATATCCCAAGTGTATAAAATTGGGAAGTATATTATCTCAGCCCTCAATCTCTTCATCCGGGAGAATGGTCTGTACATCAGGAAGAATTAAATCAAATTGTAGAATGGTGGGGTCTGCCAGAGAAAGTCCCAATGGCTTCTCATTTGAACAACAAACTTCCCATATATTTTGCAAGATCCAGGGATCCTCAAGTGGAGTTGGTAGATGCTCTAGCAGCTTCCTGGTCATTTCTATTAACTTACAAATTCCCTCCTACAATTCGTCTGCCCAGGGTGATATCTCAGATAAAACAAGAACATCAGTAGTTTTGATTGCTCCTGCTTGGCCACACATAACTAGATGTCTAGTTGTGCTCCGTGGCCGCTTCCATTCCATTCTATATCAAGGTGCTTTCTATTATCAAGATTTAAAGTCTCTTAACTTCAATGTTTGGAGATGGAAAGCATAATTCTGAAATGGAGAGGCTTTTTGGATGATATTGTAGAAACCTTAATTCAGGCTAGAAAGTGTGTTGCTAGGAAATAAATAATAACATTTTGAAAGTTTTCTGTTCTAGTGAGAAAAGAATAGCTTTAATTGTCATTAAATTTTTACAAGAGGGCTTAGAAAAGGATGTATTTGCAAGCTCTTTAAAAGGTCACATTTCAGATATCTGTGTTATACCATACACAGATTGCAAAACTTCCTGACATTCAGGACTTTGTTCAGGCTTTATTCAGTTTTAGACCAGTAACAAAACCAATCTCTGTACCCTGGAATCTAAATTTGGTTCTTAGAATTTTGCAGGTTTCTCCCTTTGAACCAATGCATTTTCTAGACATTACATTTTTTTCTTGGAAGTTATTATTCCTTCTAGCAATTTCATCAGCTAGAGAGTTATTGAGTTAGCAGCTCTTTCCTGTCATCCCTACATACTTATACTAAATTATACTATTTTGATGTTTTTGCTGCTTCTGAAGTTGTCTTTGGTAGGGAGGTTCTCCAGGCAGCTGTGTCTGGAATTAGATGTCTGCCTTTTGTTCCCGCCCAACATTACTTGTTGACTCCACAGCTTGGGTATTAGTTCCCAGTTGTAATGGATTGTGGATCTCCCACCACTATAAGAAAGAAAACAAAATGCATGCCTACCTGAAAATGTATTTCTTTCATGGTGGTGAGAGTCCACAATCCTCACCCAATTGTATTAATAAATATATTTTTTTATTCTCGAGACTGTTCAGTTTTTGCACCTCTATTTTGACTGCTTTGTCCTTTCCTACATCTTTGCTTGGCTATACAGCTTACTGGCATACCAGTGAGGTTGGAGGGATGAAGTGGTCTTGAAAGATCTGGGAATCTTTACATCTTCCTGGTGACCAGGAGTTGAATCCCAGGTGTAATGTATGGTGGACTCTCACCACCAAAAAATAAATTAATCTATCAGGTAAGCATACATTTTTTTTTCTATTTGTTTATGGCAAACAGCATTGAAATCTCAAACTTCAGTTAACTGGAAGAGAGTATTTGTTACAATTATTCTTTATAATGCTGAGTGAATTTATATAATACATTTGTGTCACAAAAAAGAAATATTAGCAGACATTTTTTTTACATAATCAAATATGCAATTAAGTGCACCCTGCAACTATTCAGCTATTGACAGATCCCTGAAACTGTGTGCCTGGACCCCTGGCTGTTTTACCTATGGTTCATGTAATGAGTGCTATAGATCACTATATGACTTCTCTTATGACTTTTTTTTGTTGTTTTTACAAAACAACCAAATAATACAATAAAGATTTGTCTCACATCAGTCTTTCTAAACCTTGTATAATGCTTCATGATAGAAAAGACAGAAACAAACCTATTTAAGGTAATTAAATAGCATACATAATGGAGCACCAACCTGCAGTGTCAGAGTCGTCACTCAATGGAACAAGAAAAAAATAAACTAAACAAAAAGAAATCTAGATACAGAAAGAAGCTGGCTCTGAAGTCATATTCTCCTTTTTCACAATCGATTGGGCTTCAGGGAAAAAGGAGTGAAGGGACTTTTTCCCTGAAGCCCAGCACACATTTTTTTTTTAAAGCTGCAGTACAGGAAGTAATAAATTGTTTACTATGTATCTCCCACCCACACTCAGAAAACAGCCAGATATGAAACATGTTTTTCTTTAAACGTGTCAGCCAATGTCTATACTACATATCTATTGTTCCCTGTAATTTCTCTGGATAACGTCTGATTCATAGAATACATTAATATGCACTACATATTATCAAACACTGTAACCACTATCTGATATTAAATTAATTGCTTTTTATATATTCTTAAACTATACTCTCATTTTTACACAACATAATAACCCTTTTCAAAATCTCTTTCGCAATATTTTTTAAACCCAAAACACACAGCTCTCCTACAAAGGGTAATTCATCTTTATGCTTATTAACCTTATTAACTGTTCAATTTAATGGATCCTCTTGGTTAATTAATATATAAAAAATCTGCCTGCAAACTGCTAATGCATAAAAGGAGCATTAAACACTAAGGGGCCAATTTATGAAAGTGCTAGCGGACATGATCCACTGTAGCGTATCGTGTCCGCCGCACATCGATAAATGCCGACAGCATACGCTGTCAGCATTTATCATTGCATAAGCAGTTCTGGTGAACTGCTGGTGCAATGCCGCCCCCTGGAGATTTGCGGCCAGGGGGAGTGTCAATCAACCCGATCAATCAACCCGCTGCTTCTTAACTCCTGTTTTCGGCGAGCCTGAAGGCTCATACCGAAACAGCTGCATCAACCTCCATACAGAGCTTGATGATTTGGCCGCTAAGGGGTAGATTATAAGGTATTTCTCTGCTTTTTGCACATGACTGAAATAGCGCACCTATTACAAGTTAAAAGTAAACATGTTCGCTTGAGCACAATCCAATTTAACGCACGTCAGGTCAACACAACTTCAGAGCTCTGGTTAACTGGTACAGGAGAAAAAAAAGTTGAATAAAATAGATCAAAAATATGTTTAACAGTACAGTTACACTTATATTAACACTGATAAAAATTATATAAAAAAAGTACATTAAAAAGTTATAAGGGCTCACAGATATGAGATCTAAGAGTTTTTGTGCTTCATTGAAGTCTATAGAAGAGTACGTTAATGCAGTCACAATATTCAAAGTTCCACTTTTTACTTTCAATTGTTTTTTATTAACCAAAAAATGCAAAATTTTAAGGGCATTTGGGTCACTTTTAGAAAATTAGCCAGAGATCTGATCTGGTTAATTTTCTGAGTGCTAACTGTTACTGCGAGCTCGCGGTAGCAATAACCAGCAACTTGTAATGGCTGGTTATTTATCGCGAGCCCGCAAACGGGAAGATTTGACCGTTTGCAGGCACGCAATGCATTAGCGTTCCACTTGTAATCTAGCCCTTAATCTTCAAATTGGTGCTGAATTCTAACAGTTCATAATATATTATTTTATTTTTTGAGACCATTTGCTCTCTGGTGTAGACTGCTGGCAATGCCTTGCATACGGGCCACAGTTGCATAATATATAAAATAGGCCCCTGTACTAATTGCCATGCTGTAAACATTGATGTTCATGACAAACATGTCATCAGAGCCATTAAAAAAGCATAGGGAGCTTTAGTTACCGTGAGCTCCCGACTTGTAATACAGGCTCTAGAGGTAAAATTATTGTGAACCTGTGATCCAGTGGGGCATTTAGGTTTTGTGCTGCCCTAGGCACTCAAAATTCTGCCCCCCCCCCCCCCCCAGGTTTTATGCCTTTTATGGTCATAATATTTTTTGGTCATGGTGTAA
>CAJPDP010854392.1:0-11438 GCA_905336975.1 Bombina variegata variegata
CTAAGGTGTTGATCTTGGCCCATTTTGGTATATTTCATGCCACGATTTCACATCCAAATGCGATCATATAAAAAAATCTTTAACTTTTTCACAAACTTTGGGTTTCTCACTGAAATTATTTAAATACCGCTTGTGCAATCATGGCACAAATTATTGTAAAAGCTTCTCTGGGATCCCCTTTGTTCATAAATAGCAGACATACATGGCTTTGCCATTGCTTTTTGGTAATTTTCCCCCTTACCCTCCAACCTCCCTGATCCCTACCAAACAGCTCTCTAACCCTCCCCTTTCAAACTAGTGTCCACCATCTTAAGTACTGGCAACTGTCTGCCAGTACATATAAAATACCTGTTTATACATATAAAATACCTTTCTGTAGATTGTTACTTAGCTCCCCATCCCTCCCTCTCCCTTTATTTTTATTTTTCTCTAGTGGAGAGTGTGTTTTGGATTTCTATTAAACAAGTACTAAAACCAATAATTTCCCTGTTTTTTATGTTTAAAAGATAACTTTAAATATTGCATTAAAGGGACAGTCTATTCCAGAACTTTTATTGTTTAAAAATATATATAACCCCTTTATTACCCAGCTGTAATATATTAATCTGCTCTTGGTGTGAATTTTGCATCCATTTAAGAAAATCTTGAAAATGTTGGTTCTGAAATATGTTTCCCTGATACATCTACATAATAAACAAATGGATGTGAGTTGGTTTCTTGACCTCACATTGATTAGTTCTAAGTTTCGGTGGTTGCTTCTGTGTAAAAATACTGGGTGGATAATTTGTGCTGTGGTTGAGGTTGCGTTTCTGTTATATATCTATTTGTGCAGGGTGAAATAATAAAAAAAAAAATAAGATAATGAAACACAGTATGTGTCGTATATACTGGGTGGCGTCCTTTTCACTGCTGTATGAGCTTTTTTGTTTAAAGGGACATTGTACACTAGATTTTTCTTTCCATAAATATTTTGGAGATGATCAATTTATATGTATATCCCTCTAGGAGTGTTTTGTAACAATGTATAGTTTTGCTCTTTTTTAAATAAAATTGTGCTGATTTTCAGACTCCTAACCAAGCCCCAAAGTTTTAGATATATACTGATGTCTGCAGATTCAAGCTTGCTCCTGTTTGTCTAATTTTTTTTATTTTTTTTTCATATGCAGGTAATGTCGGAGGGGGAGTGCCTGCTCATTCTGATTTCCCACCCCCTTTCACTGGGTGTCCCAGCCTAACCTCATCAACTGTGCTGGGAACTTGTAAGGAAGTTTTAAAAGGTTTTATACTGGATTTTTTAGATATTCTTCTTTATAGTTGTGCTACTACATGCAGTTATAGGAAAATTGATGTATACTGTCACTTTAATAATAAATTGCCAAAGGCTAATTGTTAAAGTGATGTTAGACTTGAACTAATCAAATGCCATTAATGTAATCTTTGTCATTAAAAAAGTATATATTTACTTTTATTTTGTAATCCATCTGTGTAAGGGTCAATTTAATTCATATAGCAATGTTTCTATTACAAATGTTTTGCCGGCCCACATGGATGATCTCTTTTTTTATTAATGACAAATCCAGTGAACATCCAATCAACACGTGTGTCATTTGACAATCTTGAAGTCCAGCCCCTTTAAAGCCCTTAGAAAGTCTATGTAGAGAGTGGTTGGAACTGTTCTATATATCACAGCCCAGCCAAAAGAAGAAATGAAGGGGGGGGGTCAAAGAACAGACAATACCAATTAGGATTATACATCTTTTATTATAAAATATATATAGACTTTTAAAAATAAATATGTCGTTTTACTTGCAAACTAATATATTTTTCATTGCAACATTCTTATAGTCTGAAATTTACCATCACTTTAAGTAAATAGGGGAAAGTGAAAACTTAAATATTGTTCCCTGCTCCCTGTGACTTTACACAACTGGAGAAAGACTGCATAGCCTTGGGAGAGTGTAAGTTTTGGATTTCTATTAAACAAGTACTAAGAAATTCTCTTTTTTATGTTTAGAAAATACATTTAAATATTGCATTAAAGGGGCAGTCTACTCCAGAATTTTTATTGTTTAAAAAGATAGATAATCCCTTTATTACCCAATCCCCAGTTTTGCATAACCAACACGGTTATATTAAGATACTTTTTACCTCTGTGTAAAAAGCCTCTGCAGACTGCCCCCTTATTTCAGTTCTTTTAACAGACTTACATTTTAGCCAATGTTCTCTATATGGCACACATGAACTAGCACTGTCTAGCTTTGAACATTTGTCAAAATGCACTGAGATAAGAGGCGGCTTTCAAGGGCTTAGGAAATTATCATATGAGCCTACCTAGGTTTAGCTTTCAACATAAAATACCAAGAGCTGGGGGGCGTGTCCGGGCTATGGCCTAAGATGGCTGCTAAACTGGGAGCTCTGACAAGAAAAATTACAATCCGCCTTGTAATTATGATTTTGCATGCCCATCCAGAAAGAAATTGACCTGCATAAAGTGTATAAAGCCCTGCTGGATTGGACTATATTCATATTGAGAGTAAAAGAAGCTTCCCAGACCGGATTGCAGAGATCTCTTGGCGGCCTACAAGGAAAGAGACCTCAGCACCCCCCCCCGGGAAACCGGGGTAAGCAGAGTGAACAGTGTGCCTCTGCATAAACTCCAGCCTGATATAGGACCTGCATTATGGGGGACATTACTATTGCTATAAGGGACCTGCTTCTTGAATTTGAACATAAGTTCTGCAGTAGATTGGACCGCCTTGCAGCCCTGATGGAGCATGTGCACACAGAGACAGCAAGTGTTGGGCTGGAGGAGGTCTCTGCGACGGACCCTGACAAGCAAGGAGAAAGTCTACAGCCTATTGTGGCTAAACCTACTACAGAGGGAGCCCTACTATATTTACGATCCACGGCCTGCGTGGGATCTTTACCCTGTGTCTTCGCCCCGGCTCTGGGGGATGCGGCCGGTCCCCTGGGGGGGGTCTCAGACCTTGTGGATGTCAGAGAGAAGACTCACGTGGAGGCAGTTGCAGAGTGCCTTGTCACGATGCCCAAGGATAGGTCGGAGGAGACCTTGCATTGTGTGGCGGACCTCCGCCGGAGGTGGAAGTATTTTTATTTGCCGGATGCGGGACTTTTGCAATTGGAGGCGGAGGGCGGCTGGATTGTGTGCCTGGTGCCCGCGGCCCCGCTGTCGTTGGAAGGAGCAGCCTCCTGGATAGCCGCATGTAACCATGATATGTCTGAGAGCGGGGCCTCCCGGGCCGGCATTGGGCAGTTTGGCGCTTTGACCCTGCTGTTCATGGATGGCAGTTGGACACACAAAAATTCCCGGGTCTCCGGGGCCCTCTATGCACAAGGGGCGGAGAGAATGGGGGTCGGTTAGACCGGGAACGGCAGGCTCAGGACTCAGCAGTACTACTTGTGAATAGCAGACTGGGTGGAAAGTATATCATGAAGCCTATAATGACTATGTTCTTGGCTATGTTTAGCCCGGTAGTACTCTTGTGACTGTGGTGTGTGACATTTTATTTTACCCCACTTATATATTCTATAGTCAAGGTTAAATCGTACTGTGTAGTATGCTGTTTATCATTTATTGCTAGCAATTCCCTGGGGTATCCCCAATATTCAGATACCTCATGTACCTTATATGATTGAATGGCTGAGTTGGGTACTCTGCACTGTTTTATTGGTTCATTATGCTGCCTGAGATAATCTTGCAGGGGTAAAAAGTTATAATATAATAGAATTAGTATTATTTTTAAGTATTTTAACTTATACTAAGCATAGGGTCCTATAGGGTAACAGTTAATAGTTAAGTTTATCCCTGTTTATGTATTTGCTCCTCTGGCCCAGCCTGACTGTTAGATACTATATTTCCTATATATATATGTTTATATAGCGTGCATATGTTAATATCATTAAGGGCTGCGCTTTGTCATTCAGCTAAAGGTTTGTTATAGTAAGGGTTTTCCCTACAGGCGTATTCCACAGGTGGAAATACTGAACACTTTAATGTGCAGTCACATATATCTTGTTACTTTAGGGTTATAATTGTCCCATTGAAACATATTTACAGGAAGGTCTTAAGTAGCCTTTGTCTCCCTATCTCTATATAAATATTCAAGTGCCGCTTACATTTGCCTTCCTATAGAGATATATATATACACGATATTGGTTCAATACCCCTAGAAGTCCAGCAAGAACTAGTGTAAGACAAGTTGCTATATCCTTGAATATTTATTTCCTAAGGATGGTACTTAACTAAACCTAAAATAGTTTTACTAGGATTATTTGAGGCCTAAGAGATACCCTGTAGGTCTGTGAATGTATTATAGGCTGCTAGTTCATTCCTATCTGCATAAACTATCTAAGGCCCAGGAGTGGCCCTACTTCCTGTGAAAATGGGTTTACTCAATAACATAGAACAATCCTATATATGGTACCTAAAGATGTCCTACATTAAGCGAATCTAGAGTATCACATTAACCTGTGTCTATGTTATTATGTATTATAAGTTTAGTTGAATCTTTCAAGGACAAGTACAAGCCTGCATATGTTACGACTTGGTTATTGAATTTAGGCTTACACTGAGCTGGCGGTTTTAATTTGTGTTATTTGTCCTTTTGAACATGCACTTAGGTAGAATGAGGTAATATACATGGCTAGAACATGATTCACTTAAACTCTACAGATGTGATGACATGCTTGTTTAATTCACCATGTAAAGCCGGATGTATGTCAAATGGGCATGTTGCCATGATGTTTCTTCTTGAAATTGTACTTCTGTTTGCCATATTACCTCAATAAAAAAAAAATATTTATAAAAAAAATACCAAGAGCTCAAAGCAAATTTAAAGATAAAAGTAAATTAGAAAGTTGTTTAAAATTGTATGCCCTATCTGACTAATGAAAGTTTAATTTTGATTAGACTGTGCCTTTAAAAACAATTGTTACAACTGCAAAACTTAGAAAACACAATTGCAAAACTAGTTTATGTAAATTTTTATAATTGTACAACATTTGCATGTTTTTATTGTACTCTTGCAGTATAGAATGAAAGGTGTCTCAGGGGGCTGGCTGAGATATTTTACCTACACTTAGGCCCAACATGCATAATTCTGATTCTGTTGGCCCATAAAGGGCAAGATTACAAGTGTAGCGCTAATTTATCCCACACACATGATTATATATAGGTATAGATGCATACAGATATATATATATAGGATTATCTATTTTCAAATACTATGTGCAAAATATTGGAATTTGAAATATTTACAGTAAATATACAGTAAAACACTAATAAAAATGAATATAGCATAAATATGCTTTTACTTGTTTTCATCTACTTAACTGCAAAGGGCTCCAATGCACTTATATATACTGTATGTGTACATATGTATTTATGTGTTTATATGTGTATATATGACTATAAATAAATATATATACACACATATAAATACATAAATACATTTGTACACATATATAGACATACATATACATCTTTAGACATGTATATGTATGTATCTCAATCAGGGGCGTATTAATGAATAGGCCAACAAGGCCGGTTTCTAGCGCGGCAGATTTTGGGGGGCAGCACTTGTCCACTGCAGTGAATATCTGGCCATGCTTTTAAAATAAAAAAATAAAAATTTGCCGGACGGCTTACCACCGAGCGGTCACATGACCGGCTTTTCTTATCAGTGTGAGGACTGGAGCGGGGCGTGATAGAGGGAGCCGCTTCCTGCCTGTTAGAGATACCCACCAGGCCCGGACTGGCCATTGGGCATTCCAGTAGAACTGCCTGATTAATATTTACAGTTCCCATGTGGTGGTGGCTGTATCTGCGCGCATGAGCTTTTGTAAAGAAAGGAGGAGGGAACGGAAGGAGTATTAGCTGCTTTGCCTCTGAAAAGCAGCTCAAAGGGATCAGATCATCAGACTAATCAGAGGTAGGAAACTTAAAATGTGAGTGTAACAACACACTGCATGCGGCCACATTATTTTCCTAGCTGGATATTTCATTCTCTATTACTGATCCGGACAGTATGGGAGTAGCGCTACAACAAGAATTTTGTAGCGCTACTCCCACACTGTAGAGCCGGATCACAATAATAGAGAATGAAATCTCCGGCTGGGAAAATAATGTTGCTGCATGCAGTGTGTATTGCGAGGGTATGAAGGCTGCCCCAGGGGAATACACTGTGAATGCTTATCACTTTTCTATTTCATGGTCCAGGTTATTTCCTACCGGGGCAATGCAGGTCCATAGTGAATCAGGAGTGCAGTACTACAATGATCTGGTCAGCAGAAACCTACAGCCTGTGGTCACTCTCTACCACTGGGATCTGCCAGTACCTATACAGGAAAAGTACGGGGGTGGGCAAACCAAAGTGTAACCCAGCTCTTTAATGAGTATGCTACCTTTTGCTCCAAGGAGTTTGGGGACCATGTGAAGTATTGGGTCACCATGCACAACCCTTACTTGGTAGCTTCGCATGGCTATGGCACAGGGTTGCATGCACCCTGGGAGAAAATAATTGGCACATGTGATTGCAGTGGCACATAATCTCATCAAGGTAAATATACAGATAGGAATTGAGAGAAAGCAACCACATCTAAAGTCCAGCTAGCTTATATAGTGCAGCATACATGACAGGTTACTGCACAGAATCCCGTTATGTTGTTCAACGTTCCAAATACAAGATATATATTTTTATTCATTTATTTATATCTGTCATTCAATCAATCAGATGATCCACTCTACATAAAACAAAATTGCTAATATCAGTACACATGTAAAAAAAACACTACACTCCAGTAGCATTTTGTCAAATTTGTGCAAGTAATAGAAAAAAATATATGCTTATTAAAACGGTAAAACTCTATGTACATTTGTTAGTTTCAAATATATATATTGTGAACTACATAATAAAATAAGATAGTCAGAATCATGTGACCTATTACTGGGACTGAACAAAAAAATGTATTTTACCTAGAGAAAGAACAATACAAATGTATGCAAATTAATAATATTATTATTATTATTATTATTATTATTAATAATAATAACATGATGTCTGTAGCAAAATGTTTTTGCAATTGAATAAAATTTTAAGTGGGATAATTTATTTCAAGAAAAATTGGGTTTATGAAATTAATTACATTGTTTTATTGGTAATCTATCCATGAATACAAAGGTTGGGGGGAAGCAGAAGTTTAGTGCCTAGGGCAGCACAAAACCTAAATATGCCACTGATCTCAATGTTAAAGCCCTTTGCAACCTTTTTATTTCTAACAGCTGAGATCTCATATCTTTTAGCCCTTATAACTTTTTTTTATTATTTTTTATAAATAATTTTTATTAGGTGATGTTATTATGAGTGTAACTGTACTTTGTAATGTATTTTTGATGTGTTTTGTGAGACTTTTTTGTTTCACAAAATAGTTAACCACAGCTCTGAAGACGCACTAACCTGACAAGCGTTAACTTGATTGCGATCGCGTTTACTTTCAACTTGTAATACCAGTGCACTTTAAACTGCACAAACAATCACGAAAACCCGATATCGCTTGTGCGGAAACATTTGTGCTCCACTTGTAATCTGGCCCATAATTGGCAAAAAACTTACGTTAATGTCTAGAGTTTAAGTTCTTAATCAAATGTTAAAAAAGCAAGGAAAATCCTAACTTAAACTGCCCCCTACACTGGGTGCTTTGTATGACATCATCAAAGACACCACTGATTACATCACACACTACATTGTTGATGACATTATCAATAACATCACTAGTGACATCACCTATGACATCATCAATGACATCAGTAGTGACACAATCTTTAAAATCCTCCTACAGAAAGAAATGATAATTTCTAAGTCATCAATAACATCACTAGTGACATCAATGACATCAGTAATGACATAACCCATCACATTATTCTTCAAATCAGAAGGATTATATTTTCAAAAGTAAAACTCACTAACCACCACAACACACAGCAATTTTGTTCTGTTTCTTTTAACCCTATTTTCCTCATCCTAGCCCATATCCTTGTCTGTACACCCAAGCATCTCCTCATTCCTCCATCTCATTTCCTTTCCCTCACACACAGCCTTGCCTTCTGTGTTGCCCCTTCTATCAAATACGTCTACATCACACCAGCACTTTATGACTCTCAATTACCTGTAATTTGTGGCCTTATCCTTCCCACACTAGTCTATTGTAACCTCCCTCCTTTTTCTTATATGGAATCCTTCTTATCCTTTCCATTAATCAAGCTGTCTTTCTCACCCTCTTATCTTTCTCACTTATGCACATCAGTCTTCTCCTGCAACCTCTTCTGTCCTCTTGATTTTCATTGTACAACATCCCTTGCTTCGTTTTTTTTCAGGCTCACCTTATAGAATTTTCTCTTTTTCCCTAACACAGAGCATCTTCCTACCCCTCTTACACCTATCATACATACACAGTAAACACATTTCATACAATCAATTAAGTCAATTCAAACAACATACTAAATATCTCACTACATACTTTTTTGTCTAATAGAATCATTCATACATTTCTACACATTTCTGTATATGGTGGTACCATTAATTACATCACACATGATGCCATAAACAATATTGCATATTATAATCTGAGATACATTGTAATCAATGTTCCCTCTAAGGTGCGCGGTAGCATGGGCGTGCACCTTTCCTCTCGCTGTAGCGCAGGCATCATGTCAGGCCGTGCTACACCAGAGGGATGTAGAAATGTATTTTCTTTTTTCTAAAACTGAGCCGCAAGATGACGTGACAGTGCGCTGTCACACTAAGCCGGAAGAAGCTTCTCGCCTTTAGGAGTGAAAGGCGCGTTGTAATAGCAGGCCCTTCAGTGGGGGTTTTCACTGATAGGTTGATTTCTGAACATCTGTCGTATAGTACTATGAAAAAGTGACTGGGTGCAGAACTGTATTTCCCTGAAGTCCGGTGAACCCAAGTATAGGAAACTAGACCTGGAGTTGAAGTAAGCAAACATAATTCATTATTTAGAATATGATTACTAGTAACTGAATTGGCTTGGATCAGACTATACCTGGGAGCTCCCATATTATTAAACTGAACTGTGTGGGCCTTATATGTAATGGTTGCTGTATTTGTATTATAGAAGAATTGTGATTTATGTATTGAATATTTATAATATATTTGTCAATTAATTATCATGCTTCTTATGAAATATGACCTATTGATGAATTGTGGTGCCATTCTGGTAAAAGGTATTTGATCTTTTCAGAAAAAGTGTTAAGTATTAATGAACTTAGCTTAGCTTTAACAATACTGTTTCCCACACCTCCTTGTTACACACTAGCTTGGTGTTTTGGGTTGTCTTTCGATGTATTTCTCCCTTCATTTTTCTAATTATATATATATATATATATATATATATATATATATATATACACAGTATATACACACATTTGTGTGTGTGGATAATATGTTCATGTATGTAAGTATGTATGTGTGTATAAATATATATATAATTAGCTACTCCAAATTTGTGTGCCGCACACAAGCGGTATCAACCCATACACAGAAATAAATAATTGCCAACAAGGGAATAAAATTAGAGGGAACATTGATTGTAATACATTTTTTCCACATTTCTCTGATGTGTTGAAAATTGTTAAGGGTTATGTGACTAGTGATGCCAATGATGATATCATAGGTGATGTCACTAGTGATGTCAAAGATGATTTCATTAACAATGAAATGTGTGATGTAATCAGTGATGTCATTGATGATGTCATGCAATGCACCCAGGGCGTGGGTAATTTAAGTTACTAAATATCTTGCTTTTTAAATGTTCGAGTAAGAACTTAAACTCTAGGCATTAGTAAATTCTGTTTCCAATTAATAATTGTCTTGAATTCACACTCATATGCAGAATGCATATTTTATACTTAAAGAAAATATACATATAAAAGAAATACACAGAAAAGATAACCAAAAAGAGGATTAAGATCAAACAGCAATTAGTAATTATTTAAACACTATACAATAACTCTGACACACTGAGCTGTGCCCATACACAGTGATTGATTACAAAACAACACTATACAATAAGTGTGAGACACTGGCCTGTGGACCACTCACAGGGATTAATTACTAAACAATAAGTCTGACACACTGATCTGTGCACATACACAGGGATCTTGGATTTTAGTGTAAAATAACTAAAAATATCTAAAAAACACTTTGATTACTATACAATACGTCTGACACGCTGGCCTGTGCACACACACACAGTGATTGATTACTATACAGCACTATACAATACGTCAGACACATTGAGCTGTGCTCTAAACACAGTGATTGATTACCATATAACACTATACAATAAGACTGACATGAGCTTTGCACCACACACAGTGATTGATTACTTTACAACACTATACAATAAGTCTGACACGCTGAGCTGTGCACAAACACACAGTGATTGATTACCATACAACACTATTTAATAAGTCGGACACGCTGAGCTGTGCACACATACAGTGATTGATTACTTTTCAACACTATACAATAAGTCTGACATGAAGATCTGTTCACATACACTGTGATTGATTACTTTACAACACTATACAATAAGTCTGATACGCTGAGCTGTGCATCATACACAGTGATTGATTACTATATAACACTATACAATAAGTCTGACACACATTAGTGTGCACATACACAGTGATCTTGGATTTTAGTGTAAAATAACTCAAAATATCTAAAAAAAAACATTAATCAGACACATTTTCACCCAGTGTAACAGCAGATCCTCACAACACAATCTATTCAAATACCAGCTTTCAAACAAATCCATGCAGCCAATTCTTAGATAAAGTGTCTCGATACTCCAATGTTAAGTCTATGGCATTTTCAACTCATACCCCTGTTTTTTCAATCTCAAATATCTCAAAAACTACTAAACCTAATCAACTAAACCTAATCACTTCAAATGCTCCAGTTTTGTAGTGATTCCCAGTCCGGATCTAACTACCAGTAATGTAATTCTATTACAAAGATATAAGCATTTGAAAAACTGAATTTATAATGGAAAGCAGTTCTGAACTTAAAGGGATAGTCTACAATAGAATTTGTATCGTTTTAAAAGATCCCTTTATTACCCATTCCCCAGTTTTGCATAACCAACACAGTTATATTAATATACTTTTTATCTCTATGATTACCTTGTAGCCAAGCCTCTTCTGACAGCCCCTTGATCACATGACACATGACTTTTTTTTTTTTATTATTTTTATTTTTATTGAAACTCACAGGTATACAAAGATCGTAGTCAAGTTACAGTGTCATATTACATAACTGATTGTCATACTTCAAGATACCAGATAGAACATACAAATTTTGCATAGATACCTAGTGAGTCTCATTATACATTTT
>CAJPDP010854630.1:0-10048 GCA_905336975.1 Bombina variegata variegata
TCACCCACACTTGAGGCTCATCGTTCTGATGTTACACGGGTTCTTCAGAGACTACGTGAGAACGGCCTGTTTTGTAAACTCGAGAAATGTGAGTTCCATCAGACTCAAGTAACCTTCCTAGGTTATGTTATCTCCGTTTCAGGGTACTCCATGGATCCTGACAAGTTATCTGCAGTTCAGCAGTGGCCTCGCCCAGTTGGTCTTCGGTCTATTCAACTTTTTTGGGGCTTCGCCAATTACTATAGAAAGTTTATTAAAAACTTTTCTTCCTTGGTCAAACCTATCACAGACATGACCCGTAAAGAGAATGATCCACTTTATTGATCACCTACTGCCATTAAGGCCTTTGATAGTCTTAAGACTGCCTTTGCTGCCGCTCCAGTTCTGGCTCATCCTAACCCTCTCCTGCCTTTCGTTCTTGAGGTTGATGCATCTAAGACTGGAGTAGGTGCCCTCTTGTCTCAACGTCCTATGCTTGACGATTCCTTGCATCTGTGTGGTTTCTTCTCTAAGAAATTGTCTCCAGCAGAGTGTAATTATGAAATTGGCGACAGGGAATTACTGGCCATAATTTTGGCACTCAAGGATGGAGGCATCTTCTCGAGGGTACAAGCGTACCAGTGCTCATTCTTACTGACCACAAGAATTTGACTTATCTATCTGAAGCAAAATGTTTGTTGCCCCGTCAGGCCAGATGGGCGCTATTTTTGTCTCAGTTTAATTATGTGGTCTCCTACCTGCCTGGTAGTAAGAACATTAGGGCTTATGCCCTCTATCAACAATTTTCGCCTCTGTCCAAGGAGGGGTCTGTTCCTATTCCAGTTAAACCTCCTTACCATATTTTGGCTACCATATGTACTATTTTTTATTTTTTTTTCCAAATTTTTTTTTATTGAGGTTTAGAGAAATAAGGCATACAAATTTCAAGGACAAAACAAAGAAAGGCTGCAATAAAGTAGTGGGTTACAATATACAACATACATTACATGCCTTACAAAATTTATGTTTTTTGAGCCATACAATAGGTACAATAGGTCCCTATCGGACCATGAAACAGGTTTAATAACCACAGGAAGGCTTCGTGAAATATAGGAGACCACTTATGGATCTCGTTAAGAAAAAAACCTCAGTTTTATATTGGAGTGCTTGTTTATAACTTCAACCAGGAAGAATTTATGATAATATAAACAGGATACTAACCACAAATAACAGTAGTCTTGGCATACAGAAGAAGTGTAAGGTAATATCAGAAGTCATGGGATAATACAATGCGTATTATGGATACAAGGGTATAATAGTATTCTTTAAGTCAAGGTGCCTAGTAGGTAAACCAAATAAGAAAAAGACTACAAAGAAGACCTGGATGCACTGTGGAGTGCCGGAGGGAAGGAGGAGAGAGAAGAAAAAAAAAAAAAGGGGAAGAAGGGGAAGGGATGAGGTGAGGGAGGGAGAGGGAAGGGAAGGAGGACAATAAAGGATACAGAAACATTGTATACGTTCAATAGGGCTCTCATAAAATCCAAATTTTTGGGCTTATTTCATTTGTCTCCAAATTTCCCAAGGCTGGGTGTGTAAATGTATCTTATTATTAATGGTAAAGATGGGACTCTCCATACACTCCAAATAATCCATAATCTTAGCTACATCATTCCAGGTGGGAGGCGTAGGTTGTTTCCATAGTCGGGCAATGGAAAGTTTAATAGCCATCTCTAGGTAAATAGTAAACAACCCTCTAGGATTGAGGGGGGTCTCGATGGACAAATGAAAAAGTATAATTTGTGGTTTGGTCCACATAGTGGGGTCAAGAGCCTGACACCTTTGGGAAAACATTGTCCAGAGGGGCTGCAATATGGGGCATCCCCACCACACATGTGATGGTGATCCCACTTCTCCACAATTCCTCCAGCACAACGGAGAGTTTAAGGAAGATATTTTAAAAAGTCTTAAGGGAGTAAGGTGCCACTGAGTACAGATTTTAAGATGCAGTTCTAATAAGGTAATACAATGAAGAGCCTGTTTTGTGAGTAGAGTGGCTTGAGACCATTCCTCTTGTGAAGCGTGAAAGTGTAAGGCCTTTTCCCATGATACAATATAGGGTGACTTATAGAAAGTCGGAGGGTTAAGTAAATCCTGATAAGAAATAGATAATGATCTGGGAATCTTCTGCGTCGTAGCCCAACATTGTTCCCAATTAGTAAGAGCCCGCAGAGGGAAGGCCGTAAACCCCCATGAGTGAAGGAGGCTCCTTAATCTCCAAAACTCAAATTGGAGCAACTGGGTAGGGTGGTATGTAGAGTTAAAGGTGGCTGGTGACATTAGTTGTCCACCTGGAAAAAGATCCTTAATAGAGGAAATGCCATGCGAGTACCATAGTGACGGATGCGAGTCTCTAAGAGCTCGAAGGAGACCTGACAGCGTATGGACCGGCGAGGGATGTGGAGCGATCTGTGGTAGGGATCGAACTTTATCCCAGAAGCGTAGCGCCGACAGGATTATAAAGTTCTGGATATTGAAAGAAACCCTAGTATGCTTGGGGATCCACAGCAGGTCTGAAAGAGTAAGTCAGTCAGGGAGAGTCGCTTGTTCTATTCTCCACCACTTGCATTCCGAGGTATCTGTGTTCCACAGTAGAATATGGGCCAACCTTGAGGCCTCATGGTAACACGCCAAGTTGGGAGCGCCCGCGCCCCCACTTAGCAATGGGAGTTGCAAAATTTTTGTAGCTACCCGTGGATGGCGAAATCTCCAGATAAATTTATTACAGAGCATTTGGAATTTTCCTATCAGAGATTTGGGTATAGGTATTGGCAGAGTCCGAAAACAAATAGGTCAGCTTTGGTAAAAGAGTCATTTTAAAGGCTGCAACTCTGCCTAACCATGATATACAAGGGACATTCCAGCGCTCTACTGATTTTTGAAACAAGTGCAGAAGAGGGTAGAAGTTAGATTCAACTATAGTAGTGATATTCCAAGAAAGGAATACTCCTAAATGTTTAATCCTCTACTGTGACCAATTAAATGTATATCGCCATTTAAGAGAGGCATACTCTGTCTGGGGGATATTAATTGCGAAGGCATCGGTCTTGTCAACATTTAACTTATAATAGGAAACTGCTCCAAAGGTATGCAAGAGGTCCATAAGAGCAGGAAGGGAGTGAGTAGGGTCCCCTAGAAAAATGGTAAGATCGTCCACGAACAGTGCTGTTTTTTGAGGGATTCCTGCAATTGTCACCCCTTCAATTTTCGGGCTAGATCTTATTGCCGCAGCAAGGGGCTCCATAATTAAGGCGAAGATTAGAGGGGATAGAGGGCATCCCTGTCTTGTCCCATTGGTAATTGGGAAGGGAGGAGACATGAAACCCAAACCTCTGACCGACGCTGATGGAGAAGCATACAACGCTCTAATAGACGTAAGATAGTGGGAGGGAAATCCAAATTTATTGAGAACTTCAAATAAGTAAAGCCAGTTGACCCTGTCAAATGCTTTTTCAGCTTTTTTTGCTTTTTTTTTTTAATCTCGTTTGGCTTCAAAAAAAATATTCAGGATGCACCTGGTATTATCAGGGCCTTCTCTACCCGGCGTTAAACCTACCTGGTCCCAGTCTACTAAAGATGGGAGAATATGGTTTAACCTAGTGGCTAAAATTTTTGCGAACAACTTTACATCAAGATTAATTAGAGAAATAGGTCTAAAATTGGCACATATAGTGGGCTCTTTTTCAGGTTTCGGTATTGTTACTATAGTCGCTCCCAAGAACTCGGGGAGAAAACTTCCTGACTGTCTGGCGAGGGAAAACATTCTAGTAAGTAAGGGAGTGAGTAAGGGGCCAAACCGTTTGTAAAAGGTGGCGGTATAGCCATCTGGACCTGGGGCTTTATGCAATTTTAGTGATTTAATTGCTTGGGTAATTTCCACAGAGGTGATAGGCGCATCTAGAGAACTTTTCTGATCCTCATTCAGGGTCGGAAGGGAAAGTGAATCCAAATTTTTTTTAACTGTTGTGGAGGTAGGAGCAGGGGAGTCCTGGGAACTTTCCAAATTATATAAATCCTGATAGTAATTTGCGAATGCTTTACCAATGTCAGCTGGAAGCCGAATCACTCCAGCAGGGGTTTTAAGGAAGGGTATACGGGCAGCTGCTGCTCGTTGCCTTAATTTGTTGGCTAAAAGGCGGTCAGCCTTATTCCCTTTGGAATAGTACAGTTGCTTTGTTTTCTGTACTTGCCATTGCTGTCTGACATTCTCTAAGTTAACAATCTGGGATTTAACAGATTCAATTTGGGCTAGAATAACAGGGTCAAAAGTAGAATTATGCTGGGAGACAAGGCTGCGAAGCTGAATATGAAGTTGTGCAAGGGTCTCTCCCCTAGTTTTCCTATGTTGGGATTGGAGTTTAAAGAATATGCCACGAATGTAGGCCTTAAGTGAGCCCCAAAGGCAATAATCATTTACCATATTATTGTCATTAATAACAAGAAAGCGCTTAATCTCTTCCCTTACCATATTGACATTTTTTAGATCGGCAAAGAGAAATTCCGGTAATTTCCAGGGGGGTCTGGAGTTGAAAGCTACAGGGGAATCCATTGTAATATGTACAGGAGAGTGATCTGACCATACACAACATGGCATTTGCGCTGATCGAATGAGATCGAGCAAGCGCGGTTCACAAAACATAAAGTCAATTCGCGAGTAGGAATTGTGAACCATAGAATAGTACGAGTAGTCCCTTGCATTTGGATGTAATGAATGCCAAATGTCAAAAAGACCATATTGCGCGATTAAAGTGTTAAACTGTTTGGAAACCATATTCAGAGAAGGGTCACCTGCTCTACATTTTGAGGACCGTCTATCTAAGAGGGTATCGGATACCATATTAAAATCTCTGGCTAAGAGTAGAGTACCTAGTTTGTGTTTATTTAAAAAAACAGAGAAACTTTCTGAGAGATTTAACCTGGCCTGTGTTTGGGCCATAATAGGACGCAAGGGTATACGGAACTCCCTCTAGTTTACAGTTCAGGACAAGAAAGCGGCCCTGCGGATCAGTATAGATATTTAATTTCTCATAAAGTAAATTTTTATGAATCAAGATAGCGACCCCCCTGGACTTACCAGAAAAGGATGCAGTCTCAACGACTGGATATAGCTTAGATTTAAGGAGGATATTGGGTCTCCTGGAGGAACACTATTTGGGATTTAGTGTGTGTAAGGTATCTCTAAAGTCTACTACGCTTATTAGGTGAATTGAGGCCCCTAACATTATGTGAGGTACAAGTCAAAGCCATATTGTTAATTTATACATGGACATAGGTAGAAAGTGTTAAAGGTTAAGGATGACAGGGAGACAGTGAGAAAGAAGGAGAAAGGGAAAACAAAAAAAGAAAAGAAAAAAAAAAAAGGAAAAGGGGGGGGGGGAGAGATAAGGATCCGACACTCCGCCGCAAACAGAAGAGAAAAGCTGATGTTGTTGAAATAAATAAAAAAAAAGAAATGGGTGCGGTATAGGCAAGACAAACCGCTTTGGTAGTCCCCTCCAGAAGAGGGGCCCCTTAGTTAAAAGGGGAGGGGGGGGAGGTGGGCTTAGTTGCAAAAGAGTAGAGATATAAATATAGGTGCCAAGCGTTTAACTTTATAAGTGTAGGGGAGGGATGGTTGTTATTGAATACAAGGAAGGGAAGTAGAGCTAATGCAAAGGGAGGAGTAATGGAGATACAGGAGGCCGCTAATTACCACCTGCTCTAATAATAAATTACGGTACAGCCTAAGGCCGGATTGGAAAAATTATTCAGTGTTTGGTTTAAAGGGAGTAATATGTTTAGGTCTTAAAAAGGGGTACAGGTCCCACAAAGGGTTCTAATCTCAGTCTAAGGGTCTAGTAAAGCATCACCACATGCCTGGAGGAGAGTAAAAAAGGGGGCTATGAGGGAAGATGCTGACAGTCGTGGGCTTAAAAGTAGGGCGTAAGTAAGTAAGGGAAAACCACAGAACGAGAGAGCTTAATGCTAAATGCACTATCACAGCATAAAGGTGTATGAACGGAAGAAAGGGAACTACTATTGCAGTAGTTTGGTTCAATAGGCGACAATATATCCCAACGTTATATAAAGTATTTGGTAATTAATGAAAACATAAGATGTTGCAAAGTTACACACTGGGCCTATAGTGAAGATAATACCACATGTCTGAAAAACTAAAAATGTAGTATATAACATAAATGTAAACATTGTTATTGGAACGAGAATGTCTTTAAATTGAGAGAACTTACCATCATACACGGACATAGCTTCAGAGAGGCATCTTCAACTGTGGGAACCCAATCGCACAAACAATCATACATCGCCTTAAGGTGCAAGGCATTTTATAAGCTTAAAGATATATTGTATATTGTATATACCACCGAGCTGCACAGAGAAGATGTAGAGAGGATAATAGAACACATCATATACATACATTTCTTTAACATAAAAGGATGCATTATAGGCTTACTTAACTAAAATGTGAGGGTACTATCGGCAGAGTGAGACAAACATTTATCAAATTAATATAAGTGTATAGTAGACATAGTAAAGAGTTCGTGGCTGTTTAAACTAAATTTTGAAGGAGAAAAACCATAGTAATCTCTACAGAACACCTAACTGGGAACAGCAACGGAGCATAAACCTCTTGTTACTCAGATGTATAAGGTAGGAAGCATATAGCTAACTTAACATTAAGGTCATATAAAAGGTTGCATATAAAACAAGGTGATCAATTTGAACATAGCAACTGCAGTATAAATAATAAACCATAAACACTGCAAAACAATAATCACACATTTAGTATATACTTATCGTGATCCATTTGGGAGTCAGTCTATGGAAAACGAAAGTCCATCAGAAGTCTGCCTTTAGAATAATGGACAATAAACATTCTGCATCAAAGAGTCGGACATTACCAAAATGCCCATAGGAGTTCGGATAACGTCCCAAAAAAAAAAGGGAGACACTCTAGATGTCTGGAGAGTCAGGTCTTCTCATGGGTGAGGCTGACCAGTCAGGGGCCGCTGGGTTCAATGGAGAAGATTGTTGCCTTGGGCTCCGTCCATTGCTCGGATGAGAGCCAGTCATTTTCCAGAGTTCCAGGAGTTTAAGTCCCTGAGAAACATTCCGAATAATATATGTTTGGTTGTCTTTAAAGACCAATAACTTGAGTGGGTAGCCCCATCGATATCTAACATTATTTTTCTGTAGGACAGTAGTGATGTCAGAGAAAGTTTTCCTCTGTTGGAGTGTCCTAGCGGATAAGTCTGGGAATATTTGGAGATTTTGAAATTTTTCAGGAAGTGGTACTTTTTGAAAGTGTGCCCTCTCTATTCGTTCCTTATAGGTGAAGAAATGGAGCCTTACAATAACGTCACAAGGTTGATTTTCAGACAGACCCTTAGGCCTAAGTGAGCGATGAGCCCGGTCCAAAAGGTTTTCTGATTCTGACGTAACTGGGGCCAAATTTTGAAAGAGTTCCTTGAGATAAAGTTGGAGATCAGATGAGGACACGGTCTCGGGCACACCCTGGATCCTTAGGTTGTTGCGCCGAGACCTGTCCTCTATGTCTAGGCTGACCATATTGCCGCTTTAAAAAGCGACTCATATGAAAAATAAATATCAGGGTTCTTTTAAAAGAACATTATTGAAAACATTTATTTAAATAGCCCTGACGTGTATTTTTCATATGTGTCCCTTTTTAAAGCGGCAATATGGTCAGCCTATCTATGTCTGCGATCTTGTCTTCCACTGTATCTAGATATTCAGATAGGCACTGAGTATGAGTTAAGGTGTTAGACTGTTCTGTAGCCAAATCATCATACTTCCTTTCGAGCATATCTATTCGTTCATTAGTGGAAGATATTTCCTTTTTGAGCTCAGCCGTGGAGGCAGAAAGTTTTGCAGCAAATGATGCATGGTGATCATCAAGCATAGACTTTAATGACTCAAGAATAAAAGTTGGAGTAACTGTACTCAAGGAACTGCCTTGCACATCCTTAAGAGCTGACAGAATCAACTCAGCTGATTCAGGCCCTGGAGATTCAGGTGGATCATAGGAAGTTTGAGGGTCTGACGGAGGAGGGCTAAAATGATCAATTACTGTCTTTTTAAGGGGGAATTGCGGCTTGTTCTTCCTCCTATGTGGTTGTGACATGATGGAGGCTAGTAGCGTTAAGTATGATTAACTTAAACAGAGATGTATACACAGCTGGTATTTCCCTGCTACTGGTCTATGAAGGAACAAGTCTAAAGGGTAGAAGTGAGTAATTTTGAGTCAGCTGAGATGGGACCAGAGCATGTAGAAAACACTGAGCACAGAGCAGGTTAGTGCGGCCTACTAGAAAGCTTTAATCCATGGAGATTGGAGTAATCTTTTTCCGAAATAAAAAACAGAGATTCACTCTTGGTTTGGAATAAAATGTTTACATATTTCCAGAGAGTCAGCTTGGTTGACTAGAGTTCTGCATACTGTCACTTTAAAATTGTAAGCCCCACAAGTCTTGCAATAGACACTCTCCCCGGGGAAAATGCCTCCACTGGGCCAAGCCGGAAAAAGGATGCTGGGATATGACCTGCTGCAACTGTGTACAGCAGGAAAGGGGAGGGGAGAGTGCTTACAAACTGCGTACTCTGAACTACTCCCTTAAGTTGTGCTTATGCGCTGTGACAGCAATAGGGTTATTCAGCGAGATAAGCTATCAACTATATTTTCTGATGATAAGTGGTAAACTCCAAAAGAGAGAAAAGAAAAAAAAAGCGGTACTGGAGTGCAATGTAAGGGCTGCCTCAATAGTCCAGAGAGCTGTTTAGTTATTGAATTCCAGCTTTTCCCCTTTATGTTTACTCCCTCCAATAAGTAGAAATTAGGTTAGAGAGAAAATGCACCAATATTTCCTCCTAAACAGTGGGAGTGCCAAGATACATTGAGGTGCTTCTTATGTAAGTCTTGGGTACTTTTCACCTCATAAAAGAGACTTGCTAGTGCTTGTAGTTTACTTGTAATCAATGCCTATAGCAATGTAAAAGTGTCTATATCCAGTGCAAGCTTCCACGTGGCCAGCTGGGCAGTAGTAATTCAGTTTGTTGTCACAGAAGTATGTATTTAGGTGACAAAATATCCCACATGTAATACCCTGACACTTCTAAGGGGAGCAAGCCACTTTCTCTTACACTCAAGCTGTTTTAATTGTTGTGATAGAGGACATATTATGACTTTGCTTAAAATAAACCAGCGTAGCAAACAGCGGCATTTGTGTGTGATTAAAGTGAAAATGGCGTTTTCGCGCCACAGCTCAGAGGGTATTTAGCTGTAATCCAAGAAAACAGTTTATGCCTTAATGTCCCTTCTGTCAGCCCAAGGAAGTAGCTATATTAACAGGTAGCTATATTAACAGTGTAAAGGTGCCGTCCCGTAGCTAGGCTGCTGTTACTTACTGTTGGGAGTTCGGCAGCGTGTGTCAGAAGAGGTCGTCTCTTCTTGGTTATATGCGATGTGCTGTATAATATACTGGTCACTGATGCGTTGAGTCCAGCTAGGCTCCGGAGCGGATCCCCGACCCTCCGGAGTTGGAACAGCAGCGTAGCCCAAACGTTAAGGTGTGGAACGCAATATGTCTGATTGTGTCCACAAATCGGCCTCTAATCCTCCACCCGGCCAGTGATATGCAGGTTTCACTATCCGGTCCCGGTATCAGCTTCTGCCTATGTGGTTCCAAGTGTTAGCGCTATCTTGGTCAGGCTTACTCTGTTGCCAGATCGTGGGGAGTAAGAGAATAAGACCCAGGGCCGGAAGTCTTGAAACAGGAAAGTCTTCCGGTGTGAATATTTCCTTCAACTCCTATATTGTATTCCTGTGCTATGGCGAATAGTTGCGATGTCTTACAGAGTCTCTAGCAGCTGAGCAAAGTATAGGGGTTGCAAATTATGACTTTTAGGCAGGTTTATATACTTTGATTCTGTCCCCCAACCAAACTCAGTGCAGAGCTCTAGCTAAATGCGACCGACCATGTCGGCAGTTGGCTCCACCCCC
>CAJPDP010854653.1:0-15800 GCA_905336975.1 Bombina variegata variegata
CAGAAATGGGCCGGCATCTAAACTTACATTCTTGCATTTCAAATAAAGATATCAAGAGAATGAAGAAAATTTGATAATAGGAGTAAATTAGAAAGTTGCTTAAAATTGCATGCTCTATCTGAATCACAAATGAAAAAAAATTGGGTTCAGTGTCCCTTTGAATATATATATATATATATATATATATATATATATATATATATATATAAAAAATATCTCTTTTTATTTTGGCAATTTTACAATAAATTCCTTTATTCTGTGAATAAATAGCTAGTTGAAACTGGCATCCACTAAAGGCCCTTTATATGCCAAAAAAAATATATATTTTTTTAATTTTCAAAAAGTAAATAAAACAAACAAACAAAAGGCTATATTTCTTTTTTAAACCGAATTGTAGCAAAAAATTATCTGAAATTTCTGGTAGTGAAGTCCGGTCTGCTTATGTTTATGCAACTATTTGAAAGTATATTTATTCATGTACTTCTTGTTATTCAGAAAAGAGGGTGTTTGACTACATAATCTTATATATTATAAGATATACACACACCAGAAATAAGTACTTAACCCATTTATATAGTCATCTAAATTGTGTCTTTATTTAGACAAATGCAGTTGGCATTTATTAGTTTTATAAATTAAAAACAATGGTCTCAAAATTCACAGAAAGCTTATAGCCCGGAAAACAAACTGCTCTTATCACTACCATACATGCAGTATCAGAGCTGGCCCTTATCCATTTATTTCCAGAACAGCCACTAATACGTAGGACAAAAAACATCTGCTGAGAGGCACCACAGAGAAAAGCATGGGAAGGTTTGGATGGAAAGGACTTCACATGTAAAATAGCCTTATTTAAAAGGGGACACAATGTGTGTTATTCATTGAAAGAGAAGGGTCCACAAAATTATTTGTGAGAAAAAAAAAAAAGTTCTATAGATGCAGCCTATAGCTATATACATCTCATATAGAAAGGTGTGTTGCCACAAATGAAGCAATCAGAGAGGACTAGACACTTGTGCACATATCAAATAATAATAAGCAGCTAATTTGTTAATCAGCTACCAGAGCTAGGTGACAATATTATGTTTTTATGAGTGACATGAATGCAGTGCTCCCACATGTCATTACTCCGGTTATGGTAACACACAGTGCCACTTTTAATGGTTTCTCCCGTGCCCATGCAGATGTATGCTACAAAAAGCAGGTATATGGTGTAGATTTATATTTTGACACTTAAATGAAAACAAAACAAACAAACAATGTAATTATCTAACATCCAGCATCTGACACACACAGACACAATGAGGTCCCCACATCAAACAAGTTTTGGATATATTATGTCCAAACACTGGGGCAAGGGTAGAAATGTAATTTAGGTAAACACCCAACACATCAGCACACATCTAGTTTTTTTTTTCACACAGCAAAAAAAAAAAAAAAAAGTGTGTACATCAATACAAAAGAAGATTTACCTGCCCCAGAAAAGCTCTTGCTTTGCTCCCATTAAAAGAAGATCAATATTAAAAGTACAGAGAGAAAATCTGCTCTATTTATCTCTCACAAACTGTTACTGACATAATTGTGAATTAAGTGTGCTTTTAGGATGGAGGACTAAAGTCTGGATATGTGCAGCCAAAGCTGCTGTGCCAGTTCAGGGCTAGTTCTGCTGCCACCAATCTTTATTCTTCAACTATTGGTTTAACTGCAGCTCCATTCACACTTAAACACCTGATTAAACTAATTACAATAAAATACAATGTGCTTCCCTAGATCTGGCAAGGCAGAAAGCCAACTAGTTATCTTGTTTAAATAAAAACATGGACAAAAAACAAACAAAACAAGTGCATTAAATGCTCCTCTAATAGTGCAGGTTTGCCACTCTTGGGTTAAGACATTTGTTTAAAAGGAAGAGACTTGAAAACAAAACTGTGTGACTGCAGATTTAGAGCATATTATTCCAGTCACATCCTCCACTATCAACACTGCACAAGCGGGTGATGCAGTGAAATCTGTGTCTTTTGAATGACCAGGATCCATATCACCTCACAGTTCCAACAAACTAGTGACAGTCCTTGGTTTTAACTACCAGCCTGGGAAGTTCTCACATAAAAGCCACCAAGCTAATGACAGGGAAATAAGGTGGCAGATACTCTCATCCTTCCAATTATTTTACTGGTGTCCTTTATTACAAGGGGGTCTGATTTTCTGCATCACATAAACTTAATATAACTGTGGTCCCTGGAGATCTCTCCACCGCTTCCTCTTGAAGGAAGAAATTCTCTAGCTCCATTAATTTCTCTATGAGAAGCGCATCAAGCTGAACCTCTTCCATGGCGGCAGCCTTCCTCCCCCGCTTGCAGGCAGAGAAAACTTTCAGTTTGCCTTTTGTTCGCTTAAGCCTTGGGACGGTAAAATCCCTAAACTCCAGTATACGCTTCCTCTTCTGTTGGCTGACAGAGATCAGGATGCCGTTCTTCTCCTTTGGCTCCTCAAAGATAGTTTCCAGGCTCCTAGAGAATGAGGCACAAAAAAATACAGAAGTAGTAATCATGAAAAGGTTAATCATGAAAATCGTAAACCATGTAACCCAAAGAAAAGGAAGAGTAATGACATTGTACTCTGTCCTAAAGCAGGATCTAGTAAAAGCAAATCGGGTCAGTGTACTCACCGAGCTGCAGGAGGGGACTGGTAGTTCTTATTGGTGTAAATATCTTCTAAACTGAATTCTTTCTTCTTTAATCTGTAATAGATGAAGAAACCACAAGTACTTAGAGTAAACACTGTATGCAGAGCCACCATTTTCTGCACAAATATAATTTAAAAATTGTTTTGACACAGAAATTTGTCAAAATACAGGAGCCATGGCTACTAGAATTTTACTTGTGGCCCCTGACTTTCTACATATATCTATATACAGATGTCCTTGTCTAACTGCTTAAAAAAACTAAACAAAAAAACCCCAATGGAATGCTCTTTTGTTTGACAAACCTTTTTCTACAGCAAATACATTTTAACCTTTTCACTACAAGAAATAAAAGCAGCTCCACAGTAGGTTTGTTTTAGGGTACTAGGCCCTCCTTTACCTTTTGGCTTTAGGAAGACCCATTGGAGTGAGGTTGGGATCTGGTTTGGGCACAGTTTTCCGTATTCGGATTTGAGAGACACGTTGCGGCTTCTTTTCTAAGATTTCTTTCTGAGTACGGAAGACAAAAAACCCTCAGCACACACATAACCAGAACTGAAGACTAAGATGGCTATGCATGTCGTCAGGTATAATTATGCTAGAATAAGTCAATGGGACATTTACATAACAATAAACAATTTCTGCTGCCTTAAAGGGACATAAAACCCACATTTTTCTTTTATGATTGAGAGAGCATATATTTGTAAAGAGCTTTCCAATTTACTTGTATTATCAATTTTGCTTCAAACTGTTGGTATCCTTTATTGAAGAAGCAGCTATGCATGACTGGGAGCTAGCTGAACACATTGGTAAGCCAATGACAAAAAGGTAGTTATGTGCAGCCATCAATCAGCAGCTAGCTTTCAGCTCCTGAGCCTATTTAGGTAGGCTTTTCAATAAACAACAGCAGGAGAATAAAGCAAATTAGACAATATTAGTAAATTGGGAATTTGTTTAAAAAGGTTATGCTGTATCTGAATAATAAAAGAAAAATAGTGTGTTTCATGTCCCTTTAATTATACAAAGTGTAAAATGTGTACTTTCATTACTTTTACCATTTAGATGCAAAGCCGTGGAGGATATCACTTACCTCATTCTCCTTGTTGCTGAGCTGAACTCTGACATGCGAGACAGCTAAAGCCTCTTGCTGCTCAAATGGACAAACCTGAGCCTTGCTAGATGACACATCATATGGAGGCACTGGATCTTCCAGATGCCGGCAGATCTTTGGTATCAAAGAAAGTGTGGGGGAGTTCTCTGGCAGTCTGCAATAACATGGCATTGTAATAAAAACAAGTTAATCACTCCAATGAATGTCTCAAATAAATTGGCAACTACCAACACACGATCATAATTTAGGACATTTAACTGCAAAGAACAGGATTTAAGGACTAACCTCTGTATATCCAGCCTTGATAATTCAGTGTTCATTAACAGGGGAGTCATGCTGGGCAAGGGGCCTGAACTGCTTGCCACATATATGATATTATGTGAATAGAAGAAAAAAAGAAAAAATATTGAATATTTAAATAAGACCTAATAATATGATTAGAGCAGCAACAGAGGGGATGCATTTAACTGTAGCTGAACTGCTTTATCATTTAATATGATTAAATAAAACATTTTAGGAACACTAGAACTTTACAGTTATACTCATTTCTAATGTGCATCATGGAAATATACTACTGAGCATTTCATTTGCAGACCCTCTAATCTGTCGAGTGACACTTACCTACACAGTATGTCAGTTATGGCCCAGTACAGTGTTTCAACTCCAGGCCTCAAGAACCCCTAGTAAATGAGATTCATGGTTTCCTGCTTAAAGGGTCACAGTACAGTTTAGGTAATTAATCTGTGTGATAATACACAGAATTAAAGCAGCCTGATAAAATGATGCTTTATATACACACACACGTTAAAATAGCCACTTGCTGCATCCAATAGGATACAGTCCCTATGGAGGTTGCACAAGCATGCATGAACATGAGTGCTGTCAATTCACAGTTTCTCCCTTTTATCTAGAGATATCAGCAACTTTTCTTCACTCTTAGGGAGATCAGACAGCAGTGGTGAAAACATTTACTCAAGTAATGTATTTATATTAAATGTATATTTACAGAACAAAAAATAAATAAATTATACAAGCCTATAAGAAGAAAAATAAATTCCAATACATCAGGAGAAAAGCCATGATTATGATATATAGAGAGTTTTTAACATACTCCAAGTGGGAGGTATCGGTCTTTAAAGAAGCGTTGAACCAACTGTATCTACAAAGAGTTTGGAATACATGAGACAGTTCTAACTAGGACTCTGTGGAATGCTCTTAATCATAAACCAAAAAGATCAATTTGAAAGGCACAACGAGGAGAAACAGCACAAGAAACACTCTCTAAAGCATAAACCATTTTTACTAGATGCAACTACTTTTCACTCTGAAGATGCTAGTTTTGATTTCTCTTTACAGGAATATCACTTGATACCGTTACCATCAGTGTTTTAATGGCAGTAACTCATTCAAATTAAGCTCATAAATTTTTTTAGCACTGTGCAAGAATACTAGATAGTTATAATAAAATTATATTAAACAATGGAAAAAAGAAGAAAAACAAGCAAGGGTAATATTAAAGGGCCAGTCAACTCAAAATGCTTTATTGTTTTAAAAGATAGATATTCCCTTTATTACCCATTCCCCAGTTTTGACCTCTGATTACCTGGTTTCTTAGCATCTTCTTACGGCCCCCTGATCACATGACTATTGATTAGCATTTAAGCCAATTAGTGCTGTGTTAGAATCCACAGGCGAAGCACAGTGTTGTCTATATAGCTCACATGAACTAGCTTCCCCTGATATGAAAAGCAAATAAAAAAGCATGTGATCATGGGCCTGTCTTTAGGGACTTAGAAGCAGACAGAAATTTAGAGATTTAAATGTTATACAGTATGTTAATATTATAACCACGTTGGTTGTGCAAAGCTGGAATATAGGTAGTAAAGGCATTATCTATCTAATTTTTGTGTTGAATGACCCTTTAAAATGCTGTTTTTAATCCCCGCATAGAGGTGAAATACACAAGTCAGTTTTGGAAATGCAATTAGATCCTGAGCTGAACATGGCTGCAAATTGGTAACTATACATGTGCCATATGCAATTGGCTCAGTGGCAATGCACAGCTTTGGACAGGTAGTAGTTTGTCTAGAGTTAACTTGGTTTTTACCTTTGAGGAGTTAAAATCAAACAAATGAATTGACCCCTTAAGGAACACAAATGTATGCAATAAATATGCAATATGTGCCTGTTTAAAGATTTATGTGGGTATAAGTATACTAGCCTGTGATTGGCTGCTGTCACATGATTCAGGGGGCCGGAAAATGGAAGAAATATATAAATTTGTCAGAAAAAAAAAAAAAAAGGAAGGTCTTGGGTCTATATGTAACCCTATACAAAAGGATTCCATGGCTCCTAAAAAACACATGACTGACTTTTCAGCATCCTGGGCAGTACATGTTTTCATGAATTACACATATTACACATTAGTGCTGAATCACAACTAATAAAGAACAGGTACAGGATTAACAGTAGTTCGCTCTAAAAGAAAAAAAAAAAAGGGGGAGCACTGCGCATACTATTAAACTCTGTGAATTCAGTACTTTTATGTTTTTCTTTAACTTTTATAATCTTCTATGCTATAGCCTTGCACTGGTTTGATACAATTTTGCATTTTATATAGACCGGATTTGACTGATTTATAACAAAGGGAGGAGCCAAAAAACAAAACCAGCAACAAGCTCTTGGGCTACAATATATATTATGTTCTGTCAAAATAAATAAGAATATAAAAAAAAAAAAAAAATATAGAAAAAATTAATTACCTGCTGATGTTACCCAGGCATGGTTGCCACAGACAATAGCTGTCATGAGAAGTTATGCAGTCAGATGAGAAAGCTGATGGGCCATGCTGACTCCAGGTTGATAGTACACGACCCAGCAAATATGGCAGAGAGAAGGGATCTTGTGCCCTTATATTAGGAGTTGGTAACCTATTCACACCATGTGCAAAATGAACCATGGATAGTCTCTGCACAGTTGGAACTCTGCTTCCCAGATTTCTTTTCCTGGTCCAAAACCTATAACAGCCAGGAGAAGAGAGTGCTAGAACGGTGTGAAGGCCATGTTTGGAGCACCCAGAAAACCGTCTCAAAGAAGTTCTGTGGTTAGAATCCATCCTGGAGGCTTCTAGGTCTCTGAATTGCACATTCTGCTGTTTAAGTTGAACACTCTCAGATGCACAAGGTAAGTGTGAAGAAACAAAAAGAGATAGTCTCCATTTAAAAGGTTCGGCTATCTGGGCGATGGATGTAAGCCCTTTGGACACACAAACTGGAGGACTTAACCTTATAAGGTCTTTGAAATAACTGTGATCTACATTCATGTGTAGTGCAAATGGGAATGTGCCAGCATCACCAAGAGGCAGAGGAAACTTGTTACACAAATTAAGGAAGGTTGTTTTGGAGGGAGACATAGGGGAAAGGTCCATGCGCTGGGAAACTGGAAGCACTACACCAGAGGCAGGTAAGGGGTCTTTAGACCACACTGCCCTTGACTGAGAACAGAGCTTCATATTGACACATGAAAACACTTCCAACAGCTTTTTAACTTTAAATAGTCCCTGATTGGAGAGGTGCAGTTCTGATACAGCAGAGAGTGACTTTAGCTGGGAAGAGTTTTTACATGGTGTTAACAGTCTGGAAGCAATAGAAGACAAATGCTCTAAGGAGGCATCTAATTTGGAGCACTTATGCAAAAGTCTATGCTTTGTAAAAGGGGTGGCAAATCTTCTTCTGGTCAGTTTGAGACATGATCTTGCAGTAACTTTTGAAATTGGTTTTGACAGATCCATTTTTGAAAGAAATATGGACTTATTTTTATAAACATGCTCACTAGACATACTTAAAATAGAGGACTTGTGTGTGCTTGGTTGAATATCCACCAAGATGTGATCCTGCACTGGAGAAACCTTACTAGACATACGTAAAAGAGAGGACTTGTGTATGCTTGGTTGAATATCCATCAAGATCTGATCCTGCACTGGAGAAACCTTACTAGACATACGTAAAAGAGAGGACTTGTTTGTGCTTGGTTGAATATCCACCAAGATCTGATCCTGCACTGGAGAAACCTTACTAGACATACTTAAAATAGAGGACTTGTTTGTGCTTGGTTGAATATCTACCAAGATGTGATCCTGCACTGGAGAAACCTTACATTTTCTGCTGGGTTGTTTTTTCATGCAGATATTTTTTACAGAGTTAGAATTTCTACGAGAGATAGCTGGCAAAAGCTTATCTGTTTCACTGGTTAACCTTAAAGGGCGTGGACGGAGTTTCATACTATTTTCAGGAAAAACTCTTAAACTGTTTAAGGAATCTACATTAGGTTGAAGTCTAGTGTGCAGAGATGATTGGTCACCCTTACTACCCATAATCTTTGCCCTTTTTGCAGTCTGTGATGAAGAACTGGTTGTAAGGCTGGGGTGTTCAAGTTTCTGTTCAGGAATGTCATTTAAGGCTTCATTAATTTCTGAAGCGGTTATTGCCTCAGCGTCTTTACGCAGATTAAGGCTCTCTTCTGATACCTTAGTTAGAGGCTTATGTATATAAAGAAAAGACCTTTTCACTTCTGAGGGTTCCTCTTTACAAACCCTTTTGCGCTTTGTCTGCTCCAACTCTGCAACTGGCTCTGCCTTAATCTGATCTAAGACAGGTTTCTCTTTTGGATGTGAGGTAAAATATGTTTCACAGAGAACGCCAAAAATATTTCTCCCTGAATCCAGAGAATTTTTATAAGGAGACTGGGAGGCTTCTGTGCCCTCTGACTGTTCTGATGATAGAGTAGACTTTTCATTGGTGCCACAAGGCCCTACGTTAGGTGAAACATCTTTTTCTAGTGGATCATGTAACTCCTCAGATACAACGAAATGGGGATTACTGGGCACCCATGACTGTAAACTTCCAATTGCATTTTTACTTTGACATTTTCTTTCATTAATGCCCTGTGTGTCTATCAATGAATGGATTATCAAAGCTTCAGAGGTCTCATTGTGTGATAACTTGTGATCCTGCCCAGTGAAGTCTTTAGAAAGCAGTTTACAATTACTGGAGCACATTGGGAGTTTTGCCTCAGCCAGGTATGTGTCAGAAGGCACCTGACTGTACTGTTTTATTTTAGGATTTCCAAGGTCACTTGCAACACCTTCCAGTTCTCTTGATATTGGGTTTCTCATATTTACAGAGGTGTGCTTAGGACTTGTAAGCTTTGATCTGTCTGTAACCAAATCAGCCTCAGTTTTATCTGCTCTTATTACTTGAACAAGTTCAGTGCAAGAGGAGAAGACAGAAACAGGGCCTATCAATATATTACTCATGGGGGACCGAGCTTGGGATTCAGTGTGGGAGCCAATCAAATTGCTAAGCTCCTTAGAAGCACAACATCCAGATGGCTGCACTGACAAAACATCTGCATCCACTAATTTCAAAGGCACTGTGGAATCAATGTGGACATTCATTTTATCATTCTGCAATTTGTCACAGCTTTTTCCTTCATACATTTTTTTGTCAAGTATTTGCTGAACAGCTTTGCAGTCTAATGTAACTGATTGAGGCTCTAAGATCATACTTTCCTCTCTTTCACATTGGAGGTCTCTTTTATGTGACTTTTTAATTGGGCTTGAGAACACAGATAGCTGCTCCTCTAAAGATTGTCCATTAGGCATTGTATCTTTTTCTAAAAATGCCAAGATGCTTCTGTAAGGTACAAGTGCATACTGTGGTTTTGCATTTTCATTGTGGATGGACATAGCAGTGAGTGTCTTACTATCTAATGATTCTCTGCTGAAGCCTGCTCTTTGGCAAACTTCTTCAGACGAGCATGATTTCAAGTTTTCTTTAAGTGCTTCTGGTGGACTATTTGTACTGGAGCAGTGCAGAATGCTCAGGTCCTGCTGCCTTGTTAGCTCACTGGCACTATTCATGGGACATCTTATTTGGTTGTCTGCCCCAATATCTAAATTAATTCTTTCAACTGCAATGGGGTTGGTTTCCTGGCCATTTAGAGAATATGCATTCCCTTTACTCAGAGGAAATAGTAGGCTTGCATCACTGAGTGCAGTTTCACAGGGCCCACCTGCCTGTATTTGACAATCTATAACAGTCCTATTTACAACAGAGGAACTCTTATTTTCCTGATGTGGGCTGTGGGGTTGCTCTGTGCTTATATGTACATGCTGATGAATTGTGCTTTTGTCTGAAATGGGAAAGACCAAGCTGCTATCATCATTTTCAATCCCTTGAGCATGATTTGTTTGACACAACTGTTCTACAGTTGCTTTGACTTCTTCCTCTCTCCAACACAATGCATCAGAAACTACATCCACCACAGTGGATGCCATATCAATGTTTACCAGTCTCTTATAACTTGTGGTTTCTAAGCACGAGATATCCACCCTGCAAGTGACTGTAGCTGCCACAGTATGGTCAAGATCCGTCTTTTGTGCTAAACTGCTAAATAGATTACTGACAGGGGGCAGCTGTTCATCACAATCAGCAGACTCTTTGCAGTGCTGGTTACAATCAACAGATTTTGAACTAGAACATGTGTTAGTGTCTAATGTTTTGGCACTTTTCAAAAGATCAAGTGGGAGTCTGGGGTTCTCTGTGTGTGCCACTGCCTGTAAAGTGCTGCATGTCTCAAGTTCTCTCTCTGCAAGACAAACATATTTACTGTTAAATGTTTCAGATGACTGGGCGGAAGAAAATAATGTGGAGGAAATTTTATGCAAGGGATTGTGCTCTAAGCAGATACCAGTTACGTTTGGAACAGCAGCATTCTCCGCAGAACACTGTAAGCATGTGTGGGCCACTGGGCTTTCACATTGACTTTGGTCCTTTTCACAGGATGGATTGTCCACTAGTTGGCTCTCAGTACTGTTACAGCATCCTTTCTTTAGCAGGGTACCTTGCAGACTTTCCTCATGCAGTATATCTGCACTGCTTGCTTCTAAAGCACTACCAGAGCAGGAGTGGCTGAATGATATACTAGAGTCTTCAGTTATATTTTCTTTACAGGCTGTTGGTACCCTAGTAGAGCTGAATGTATCTACAAGGCACAATCTGTGATTAGAGGCATCTCCTCCCTGTCTTTGGTTGGGAGATTGGCATGGCTGCTCAAAGCAAGATGTTGATAGATTGCATTCTTGGTTAATTGATTTCCCAGAGGGTAGACAACCTGATGTCTGGGGGTCTGCAATGTATTTGCTGCACATTTCTAATGCCATCTTAACAGATCTTGTTTTTTCCAAATCAGTTGTTTCACTCCTGTTAGCATCAGGTTGGAGAACACTCAAACTCTTATCCTGTCCTGAATAAAGCACTTCCTCTGTGCTCTTGTCTACCACATCCATATCTTCAGTAAACTTTGACACAGACTCAGATGTTGCTGGAATCTCTGCAAATAAACAACAAAAATGACAACTTTTTATTTCATTCTTCTTAACAAGTATCACGTCTTATGCCATTACACCAATTTAACCTATTATCTAATCTGTTTTGTTCTCTTGATAGGTAGACCCAGGAGCTGCCGATAGATACTTGGTATCTTTAGTTGAAAATGTCGGGAATGACAGCTTAGGAGCCAATCAGCAAGCGATAACCAGCTGCTGAACCTAAAATGGGGTGGCTCCTAAGCTTTCATTGCTGCTTTTCATATAAAACCCAAGAGAAAGAACAAAAATTGATAATAGGAGTAAATTAGAAAGTTGCTTAAAAATCGCATGCTCTATCTGAATCAGAAAATAAAAAATTTAATTTAGTATCCCTTTAATAGAAGTAAACTGGAAAGCTGTTTAAAACTGTATTCTCTGAATCAGAAAATAAAAATTCTGAGTTTCATGTTCCTTAAAGCACTTATACTTATAACAAATTCTAGGTTTGAATGTCTAGGTGTGTTTTTTTTTTTATTATTGTTTATATAGTCAAACATTTAATAAAAAAAGACAATCTGAAAATGAATAAGACTGTAGCCCACTGTCCAACATTATTTGACCATTGAAACAAATAAAGGTGACTTTCATTCATGAAGTATAAAATACCTCATGCTGAAAGCTCCATTGTTTCAAGCGTTCGCTATTCTGAGCCGCTAAGCCAACCCACAGCAAAACACCGTTTTGCTAGGGAGGTGAGGTTTTCACCTCTTAGCCAATAGCCGTGTGGGAAATCCGGCTTGGCGTCCTTGGGAGACGGATTTCCTGCACGCTTTTTGCAAATATGTGCAGATGACAAATCTGCAGCAACTTCGTGATGCTATCATGTCAATATAGACCAAAATGTCTGAGGAATGTTTCCAACACCTTGTTGAATCTATGCCACAAAGAATTAAGACAGTACTGACAAAAGAGGATCCAACCCCGTACTAGCAAGGTGTACCTAATAAAGTGGCCAGTGTGTGTGTATGAATGAATATATATATATATATATATATATATATACATACAACAAAGAAAAGTAGGTTTCCTGTGCTTATCAGTTATAAAGAAATAAACAGACCCTTCTATATGTTATGTATATGATATAGCTTGTGCTATCCAGCATTGATGCATGAATCACTTTGTGACTTGTCATTTATTTTGCCAGGTTTTGAGACCTCTGTGGCTGCTTCATCTTACGATGTCAGAAGAGTAGACATAACACCTTTGGAGCAGAGGAAACTGACTTTTGATACTCATGCTCTGGTGCAGGACTTGGAGACTCACGGTGAGTTTTAGTGGTTTATAATTTTATCCCTCTGATCACAAAGAAACGCAAATTGTGTGTGTCTTTAATTTAAGGGGCAGTAAAGTTAAAATGATGGAGCATTCAATTTTGTAAAACTTTTCAATTTATTTCTACTAGCAAATTTGCTTGGTTTTCTTAGTATCCTTTGTTGAAGAGTTAATTGTGATAGACTCATAGGACCTCTGGAGCGTGCATGTGTTTTTACCACTCTATGGCATAAGTTTTCCCAACATGTTTGTAGTAATGTTACACAAGGTTGCAAACAATGCTGCCTTAGGCCCCATGTACTAAGCAGAGAGCGGACAAGCTTCTCAACTCGAGAAATTGTCCACTCGCCTTCCCTACATACAAGCAGCAGACAAACAGGATCTGTTGCCCATATGTATCATTACACACTCAAGTGAGCGTGTAAAGCCCGCCTCTTCTCTTGCGTGACCAATCGCGTGAGAGAAGGGACTGTCAATCACCAAAAGCGAGCTCTCTGTGATTTCCCCTCGGTGCCTCAGAGGTGGCGTATATTGTAAGAAGCTGCGGTCTAATGACCGCTGCTTCTTACATTGTGGGAAGCAAACCTGCCCCGCAAGGGCTCCGGAGCAGCTTACACGCTGCTTTGTAAATGGAGCCCATAGAGTGATATAGACACAGCCTTCCTAGTTTAACTCTTCAGCAAAGGTACTAAGAGAACAAAGCAACTTTGATCGCGCTGCGGAATCTGTTGGCGCTTTATAAATAAAGAATAATAATAAAAAATAATAATAACTTTGATAACAAAAATAAATCTGAAGTTAAAATGACATGCTCTATCTAAATCGTGAAAGTTATAATGTTGACTTTACCATCCCTTTAAAAGGACAGTATAAACCAAATTTCATATAACTGCATGTAATAAACACTACTGTAAAGAAGAATATGCACAGATACTGATCTAACAATCCAGTTTAAAACCTTTTAAAAACTTACTTAGAAGCTCCTAGTTTAGCTCTGTTGGCGAGGTTAGGCTGGGACACCCATTGAAAGGGACAGACAAAGCAGGAAGAGCAGACCCTCCCCTGCATATGAAAAGACCCATTACACAAACAATCTGTAGACATTAGTATACATCTAATATTTTGGGGCTTGGTTGGGAGTCTGAAAATCAGCACAATGTTATTAAACACAAAATAAGCAAAACTATACATTGTTATAAAAACACTCCCAGATGGGCTATATAAATGTATCTTCTACAAAACATTTATGCAAAGAAAAATCTAGTGTTCAATGTCCCTTTAAAATAAAACATCTAATGAAAACGGGTATGCACTGAAATGTATGTACTACAGAAACAACAATTAATATTACAATGAAGTCAGGGGATCTTGCTACTTGTGTGTAAATAAAATGATCGATATTGAAGCAATTCAGAAGTCTGTTAAAATATGAATACAAGAAAATGATTACATTTACATTACATTTTCTTTTAATATTGACCAATAACATTTTAATCTTTTTAAACCATTTTTCCACAGTAGTATATACAGGCGTACCTCGGAGATATTGCTGGTTCGGTTCCAGACAACTGCAATAAAATGAGTCGCACTAATGTTATTGTTTCCCAGTGCATATAAAAGTTATATTTACACTATACTGTCATCTATTAAGTGTGCAATAGAATTATGTCTAAAAAAACAAACATACCTTTTAAAAAATAGTTTGTTGCTAAAAAAAATGCTAAACATCATCTGTGTGTATAGGTGTCTATATATGTGTGTACATGTGCATTTATGTGTTTATATGTGTATATATGATGGGAAAATGGCACCGATAGACTTGCTTGACACAGGGTTGCACAAACCTTCAATTTGTAAAAAGAGCAATATCTGCGAAGCGCAATAAAGCGAAGAACAATAAAACGAGGTATGCCCGTACCTGTGTTTCTCATCCTTTTTGTAGTGGTACCCTACAGTATACATTTTGCTCTATGTACCCCCAACTGCAGCAAATAATATTTAGGTTAAATAAAAATAGCCAAGCGTGCCTACCCCAGAATGTGAAAAATCAGTATCAGATATATTTTTTTATTTGTTGAGCCAATATTTCCAAAGAAAGCAACTTATAGAGAAATAGACACCGAGCACACATATAGTTCTTTAAAATAATGTCACTTAAAGTTAGAAGAAAAACGTATGATGAAGGAAGTAATATTCATGTTGCTGCAATTCTGCATCTAATTTCTTCACATACACAGCTTGCCAGGTTCATTTTAATGTGGCACTCGAGTATAAAACACTTAACCTTTAATCATGGCACAGTTCCTTGTAATATTTCAGCTTAAGTCCTATATCTGGCACATGCCTCCTTGACACCTTTTCACAGCGATATACACTTTACCCGGCATCTTTCTTTATGACAAACGTTACATCAGCATTTCTAAATCTCAGGTCTCAATTATCACTAATAGGTCAGATTCTAAGGACAGATGAGTCAGTCACAGTGAGTGAACGACTGACCAGCCAGGCAGCGAAATACAATCTGGTCTGTTCGGGGCACTTGAGGGAAGAACTGAGGAACACTGATTTTTTGTGATAGAGTGAATTTTTTAGCAGTATCTGGCAAGTAAAGGAAAGGACGTGACACTGAATACCCCTTATCCAAAGCCTATACATCATCCCGGACCGTAATTCTTTTTAACCCTTTAAGGCATAAATATCAATGTGCTCTTGGCCCCAGGAACCCTGGTTAAGAATGATTTGTCTGGAGCTGCCTGATGTGTTAGTGTCTGCAGAGAATAGATCCCATTTTTTTTCTGTGTACACCAACAGCTGAATTAGTAATCACAAATTGCATATAATATTTTTGTATAATAAGAGCTGTATTATTATCTCATTATTATTTCTGAGATCTTACTTTGGCGTGTTCTTACGCATAGTATATTATTGTCTAAAAATAAACCTGTGATTGGCCAGAGTATACACGTGAGTTTAGAGAGAAGAGTTTGATTAATTTAACTGGGGCCTGTAGCGTCCCCAAGCACGGATAGAAATGTTATTAATCACGTAACATTTAATGCGAACTCCATTGACACAGCAGTGTTTGGAGAGCGGATAGAGATGCTATGATATATATTGGCAATTCTGGGAAATGTTACCGTTTTCATGAGTTATGCAGTCAATGCAATCAAATTACCATTTACCCAATACTGTGTAGAAAATATACAAAGTTTAAAGTGACTTAAAGGGCCATGATACCCAAATGTTGAAACACTTGAAAGTGATGCAGTGTAGCTACAAAAAGCGGACTAGAAAATATCACC
>CAJPDP010854780.1:0-12921 GCA_905336975.1 Bombina variegata variegata
AATTAGTTATGAGTTTTATAGTACAGCTTTGTAACGTAAAACTTATAACTACTGATTTCAGATGGCGGTACGAATCTTGTGGTTATAGGGTGTACCGGTCACTTTTCGGCCTCTCAGGCAAACTTGTAATAGCGGCACTATGAAAGTCCCATTGAAAAAGGACTTTTTTAAAAGTGCGGTACTGACGTTGCGTGATGGCCAAAAAGGTGTGCGCTACACCTATACCTGCAAGACTTGTAATAGTGGCGTTAGGAAAAAAGAATCTTTATGAAGCATAAACTCGTAATCTAGCTGAGTGTGCATTCGACTATGATTGTTGCTTCAAGATGCCCCATTGTGGCATTTTTATAAATTTATTAATTTTAATAATTTTTTAAATTTAGACGGGAACTATGTGATTTTTCTTTTGACATATAATTTTTTTAAGGTATTTGTTTTCTTCAAAGGTGTAAGACAGCTATGGGTGGGCAAAATTCACCCCTACATATGCCAGACTATTTTTGGGTTTTTGGGAGTCGCTCCTACATCTATAGAAAAATGTCATCCTTATGGAAAACAGATTTACTTTTATGAACACTCTATTCATGACCTTAATCTAATAAAACCTGTTAGTAAATAAAAGATCTCACAGAACAAACTCCCTGCAAAATCACAAATTGAAAACTGGACAATTCAAGGAGTTTGGTAGTCACCATCGTCGTGTCTGTGAGTTGCTAGTGAGACAACCTTGTCAGCTCTAAAATAGCCATATAAATATGACCAGGAGACAAGATACTTTGCAGGACAATGCAGTCCTAATGGTTTCTGCTTGCTTGACATTAGTGTCAGTGAAAAATCACAATCACGTCCATAGAATACCCACAGTCAGCCCTTCATTCATGTCTTGAAGGCCTCTAAGACAACTCTTTTCAATTCACAGGAATCACAGAGACTACTTTTCTATAACAAAACAGACATACACATATTTTACACTTTTACACACATTTACAGTAACAGTGTTGCCGGTGTGTTTCAGAAGTTTTTGCAGGTTTAACGGCTTAGTAATAGGCTCTTGTTTAATGTGCAAGATATGTATAGGGCACTTCATGCAACTATAGATGTTAATAGCAGGAACACCTATTAAAATATCTGTAGAAAATATTAATATTGCTCAATGAAATTTGAACATAATTTTGCCCACACAATTAAACGCAGCAGCAACCTCATGAGCATCCAGGGCCTTTCTAGGGGCCGCAGAGCAGGCAGTTGTCCGGGGCACAATAGGGAGCAGTGGGGAGCAGCATTTTTTTAAATTTCCTTTTTTGTATTTTTTATATTTTTTAGCACAATTGTTGCACCGGCAAGAGTGCTAAAGTTTGAGGCCATTAGCGCAGACTTTTTTTTTGCCGGGTCTCAGGTCTGTGAGTGACAGTGTCACTGAGTGGCTGGCTGCAGGGCAAGAGCGCTAACTGTCTGAAGAGGAAGGAAGTCAGAGGCAGACAGGAAGTTAGCGCAGGAGGAAGTTGTTTCATTTTCCCGCACCTTCAGTCTGTCTTTGTCAGTGTGACTGAGTGTATTGCGCGGCTGGCAGTTGCAGTCAGTGACTTTTCCAAAATGCAGCTTTATCCCCACAGATCTAGAACGTGAGACAGGCAGTAGCGCATCCGTTGGGTTTTGGCATTAGTATGATCAGCATCATAGAAGGTGCGTGTCCAACACTACAGTATCCTCAAAGCTAACAAAGGTAAGTTGTGCACTTTCTTCCTCACAGGCTGCCCCCCAGACCTGTAATTGAGCACATAGATTATCCTGAGGGGCGTACCCCTGCTTGCTGAGCCACTGAGTGCCCTGGCCCCTCACCACCTGAACTCCTCCTGGGGGTTCCTGAACTAAAAGTCAGACACTGTCATTGTAGAGAGGTTGCTGGGCTGATCCACTGACTCCAGCCTGCTCCTGAACACCACTCATTGCTTTAACAGCTTTCTGTACAGCTGTAAAGGTGCCAGTACTGGCCATGTTGCTGCCTGGGTAGGAGGTAATATGGTAGTTGTATATAGAGAGCAAGATACTCTACAAAGATAATGTCAAATATTCTGCTGTCATATTTTATCTAATATTATACTTCTGTATGCAGAATTCAATACTTCACTCCCTATCATCAATATCTATTCACAATGCTCACAGCACTGATTATACTACTGTCATATTTTATATAGTATTATACTTCTGTACTCATTCAATACTTCACTCCCTATCATCAGTATCTACTCACAATGCTCAGAGCAGTGAGTATACTGCAGTCCTATTTTAGCAGTATACTCAGTGCTGTGAGCATTGTGAGTAGATACTGATAATAGGGAGTGAAGTATTGAATGAGTACAGAAAGCATAGTGGTATTATATGTGGAGAGGATATTGATGATAGGGAGTAGACAGAGTGAGATATGGAGTATCAGTAAAAGGTGTGATAAGGAAAGCATGCTACTCAGGGAGGGTATTGTGTTAAATTTTCTGGGGGTGATAGAGGACATGATACTGCAGGTACACAGAACAGGATACTGTAATACTCAAGCAGAGAGAACAGGATGCCAGGGGCATAAACCAGGATACAGGAGGAGAATAAAGAATTGCATAGTGAGGGGGCAAAAGACAGGATACTGCTCAGTCACTTAAATTTTAAAGCAAAATCCTCCTTAGAGGGAAAATCAAGTCAAAATTAAACTTTCATGATTCAGATAGGGCATGCAATTTTAAACAACTTTTCATTTTACTTTTATCATTAAATTTGCTTTGTTCTTTGGTATTCTTTATGGAAACCTAGGTAGGCTCATATGCTAATTTCTAAGACATTGATGGCCATATCTTATCTCATATCTCAGTGCATTTTGACAGTTAGACACTGCTAGTTTATGTGTGTTATATAGATAAACTTGTGCTCACTCCGATGGAGTTTTTTATGGTTGGGTCAGCACTGATTGGTTAATTGGGGGAGCACATTTTAGAATTTGGCCCTGGGAGCCGGACTCTCTAGAAACGGCCCTGTGAGCATCTATGAGTCTAGATCTGACAAAAACGGAAAAGGGTAAAGAGTAGAAGAAATCCTGCTGTATCTAAGTGATCCCTCTAGATCAGCTCTAATATACAATACAAACTTAAAAAAAAAGATACATTGCTACTAAAAGCATGGATTAGCTATATTAGTAATAAATTAATGTGTCAAAAAGTAAATAGCAAATGGCAATTTATTAAACAAGTATTATACACATATAAAATTATATAAAGGGACGTCTCCCCTATGAACAGTTAAAAAGCCAGGTACATGCACATATAAAAACACCTTATAGTTAAAGTGAAAGATAAAAATCGGATCGTCTCTTAGACGGCATCCAAGTGAAATGATAGCCTTTACAGTTGGCAAAAAATAGGGCAGAGTTTAAGGTCTTAGAATAGTGCTTGCGTATTAGGTTCAAAACGAATAAGACCTGCTGTCCGTTTCCAAAAAGTTACTCACAGGATCCCTCTGCGGTAAGACACGGAAAACAGAACCTCAGAGGGATCCTGTGTGTAAATATTTGGAAACAGACAGCAGGTCTTATCCAGATTGAACCTAATACGCAAGCACTATTCTAAGACCTTAAACTCTGCCCTATTTTTTTGGGATCTGGATATCCTTCTTAGGCTTATAGCTTTCTTCCAAATCATTGGGTGATGATTGACAGCTAATGAAGACTCCCATTGTCAGATAGGTGGGGATTTTAGTGGAGGTGGGGAGTTCAAAAGACTCTGATAGGAATGTGTTAGCAATTTTCTTGCAGTATCACTAGTATCCCATCTAATTTCCCACCTAGTTTTAGGTATTGGTAAAACCCCAAGATCTTAGAAAGCTTCATAATCTCCAATACTCAAAATGTAAAAGCGTGGGAGGTGCGAATCGTAAGATGAAACTTTGGTGGGAAAGAAGGTTATCTCCTTGATATAGATCATTTAGTGTATATACATTTATTTCTTGTCAGAGATATATGTGAGTATCAGGTAATGTGAGCAAAAGGCCTCGAATTGTGCATGATGAAGACAGATGAGGAGCTATCCCTGGGAGATGGTGAATCCGGTCTTAAAACTTAAAGTTGCAAGTGATAATATAGTTAGGAAAGAGAATTTTTGGCCTTTTATATTTGAGGATCTAGATAAGGTTTTGTAGTGTAAACCCAGGTGGCAAGCTAGCCTGTTCTAGTTCTTTCCATTTGCTGGTAGAGGAGGTTACTCCCCATATAGTAATATGTGAGAGTCTAGCTGCTTCCAGGTAATTTAAAATATTGGGGGCTGCTGCTCCGCCTGCTGTTATAGGGTGTTGCAAGATTTTAATAGCTACTCTTGGGATCTTATTTCTCCAAATACATGTATTACAAAGTTGCTGAAACTGACTAATCAAGGATTTTGGGATCGGAATTGGGAGGGAACAAAATAGGTAAGTGAGTTTGGGAAGAAGCTACATATTAAATGCAGCAATTCTCCCTAGCCATGAAATGGAGGAAATACTCCATTTGTCTACACTGGAGCAGAGAATGGAAGTTGGTAGAAATTATCACGTCAAGGTTGTGAGATAAAAAAACTCCTAGATGCTTGATACCAGTTATGGACTATGAAAAACTGTATTTAAGATTTAAGCTCCTGAATGGCTTCCTCAGAGAGGTTTATGGCGTAAGCTTCCATCTTAGACAGGTTTAACTTGTAATGGCTTATACGTGAGAAGTGTTCAAGCAATTGAAATAAGTATGGTATAGAGGAAAATGGATCTGAGGTTAAGATCATCAGCGAATAATGCTGTTTTTTATGTCTACCATGAAGATCGATCCTGAGGATTCCAGGATGAGTGCGAATGGCCTCAGCTAGAGGTTCCATTAGAAAAGCGAACAAAAGGGGTGAAAGGGGGCACCCTTGGCGGGTTCCATTAGATATAGGGAAAGAATTTGAACAAAATCCCAAGCCTCTGACGGTTGCAGATGGATTAGAATATAATGACATGATGGCTCTGAGGAATGTGGGTGAGAAGCTGTATTTTTATAGGACATGAGACAAATAGGTCCAGTTCACCATGTCGAAAAGCTTGTTTCAGCGTCCAACATCAGGGTGACACAGGGAATGTTCAAGAGTTTTACCTCAAAGAAGACATTTAGAAGTTGTCAGGTGTTATCCGGGCCATCTTGCTCCATAGTGAACGCTATCTGGTCCAGATTCACCAAGAATGGCAAAATATGGCTTAATCTTGAGGCAAGAATCTTGGCATACAATTTAAGATCTATGTTCAGTAAAGAAATGGGCCTATAGTTAGCAAAATTATAAGGGTCCTTCCTGGGTTTGGGAATCGTAATTACTGTTGCTTGGAAAAATTCTTTAGGGAAAGAGCATATAGAACTAGCTTTAGAAAAGACCCAGAGAAGAAGGGGTAACAATAGTGGTTGAAATTTTTTGCAAAATAGATCCGTATATCCATCTGGACCCAGCGATTTTAAGGGTTTCAATGATTTGATAGCAGTTTTCAATTCCGTTATGGTCACAGGAGAGTCAAGGAATTATTTTTGTTCTGAAGAAATGATAGGGAGGTTAAGATTGGAAAGGAAATCAGTGATAGTATCCTTAGTTGCAGTAGGGAAATTGGGGTCATTGGATAAGTTGTACAGAGAGTAGTAATATGTGGCAAAAGAGAAGCCAATATCACAGGGTTTGGTATATGTTTGACCCTTTACCCGTAAAGAGGAGATCCTAGCAGCAGCTGTTTTCTGATGCAAGAGATTGGCTAAAAGCCTATCCTCTTTGTTACCTTTGTGATATAATTGCTGCTTAAGTTTAAGTAGTCTAGAAGTGGTTCAGTCATTTTCAAGTTTTAGAATAGTTTCTTTAATCTCTGTTAACTGAGTTAGGAGTTCTGGAATAGGGTTGGTTTTATGGGCTGCTGAAGTGGCACAAAGCTTAACCTGTAGTTGGGCAAGACTGGCTTCTGCCCTTTTCTTTGGGTTGCTGATATCTTTATAAAAAAGCCACACGGATATTCCTTAAGGGATGCCCAGAAAGTAAAGTCGTCAACTTGACCATTGTTGTTAGTCTGAATGAAATTAACAAGGTCTTGGGTGATAGAAGCTATCGCCTCTGGGGATGAGAGTAAAGTGGGAGATAACCGTTAAGTCGATTACATATGTAGGGGCGAGCATAAGAGGAGATGAAGAGAATCATGATCTGACCATGGACACAGAGTGATCCAAGACCTGAAAATATTATCTAGAAGGTGTGGTTGGCAGAAAAAGAAATAAATGCGTGAGTAGGAATTGTGAACAGTGAATAAGTAGGTATAATCCCTTGCAGAACTGTTATGTGAGCACCAGACATCAAATAGGGAAAATTGTGCCATGAGTGATTGAAACCTGTGGGATAAGTCAATTGTAAGTTTGTCAGGTCTGCGGTTAGAAATATATTTTATATTGAGGTAAGGATCCCAAGTTTAATTGAAATCTCCGGCTAGTAATAAGTGTCCCTGGGTCAGAGGCCAGAGTGATTTGATCTGACATTTATAAAGGCCATAGTACGAGGCTAAAGTGTAAAGTACATTGTCAAGTTTACATATTAGGATGAGATATCATCCTTAAGACTGATTCCACATGTATTTTTTCAGAAGAGATATTTTATGCATCATTATAGCCACTCTTCTTGATTTTTGCGAGAACGGGACAACCTTGAGGACTGAGAGGGGGAGGCTTGTCATTAGTCCAGTGTGGGATTTAAAGGGACAGTCTACACCAGAATTTTTATTGTTTTAAAAGATAGATAATCCCTTTATTACCCATTCCCTAATTTTGCATAACCAACACAGTTATATTAATACATGTTTTACCCTCTTTGATTACCTTGTATCTAAGCCTCTGAAAACTGCCCCTTATTTCAGTTCTTTTGACAAACTTGCATTTTAGCCAATCAGTGCTGACTCCCAGGTAACTCCACATGTGTGAGCACAGTGTTATCTATATGACACACATGAACTAACACCCTCTAGTGGTGAAAAACTGTTAAAATGCTTTCAGATAAGAGGCCGTCTTCAAGGTCTGAGAAATTAGCATATGAACCTCCTAGGTTTAGCTTTCAACTATGAATACATAGAGAACAAAGCAAAATTGGTGATAAAAGTAAATTGGAAAGTTGTTTAAAATTAAATGCCCTATCTGAATCATGAAAGTTTATTTTAGACTAGACTGTCCCTTTAAGTAAGGTGCACAAAAATACACTTCTTTTTGTGGGGGAATTAAGTCCCCTTACATTGTGAGAAGCACAGGAATATTCTATCATGAGTTTTTCTCTTTCTCACTCTTTCCTGCTAAGGAAAGAGGGGAGAAAATAAATCACCCAAAGAGGAAGGGCAATAAAAATCAGTTATGTGGTAGAGGGAAGGGTTTTAAGTTGCAGTATTTTAGAAAAGGTAAACCGTGTAAGGAGCCTCTGAAGATGAAATCGGAGTACTTTACTGGGGTGTCCAAAAAAGGAGAGTACAGAGAGGGGAGGAGGTGTGAGAGGGGCAGGGGCCCCAAGAGAGAGAGAAAAAAAGGGGGAGGAAGGGAAAAAAGTGAGGTCAGCTTTGTTCAAATTGGCATCACATAAAAACAATGATATCAAGGCAAAATATAAAGAAATTGAAGTTATGAAGCAAAGGAACATTTAACCCTGAATATTCGAAATTACGTAGTTGAACTTAAAGTAAACTAGCACCTGTCACCTTTTGTAGGAGAAAAAAAAGGTAGGAGAGGAAAAAGAGAGGTCAGTGTCATTCAAATTGGCAACAGTATAGAAATAATGATATTAAGGCAAAATCTAAAGACATTGAAGTGATGAAACAAACTAACATTTGACCCTGAATATCTAAAATACATAGTTGAACATAATGTAAACTAGCACCTGACACCTTTGGAGGGAATGAAGAAAAAAAATAAAATAATATATATATATATATTTCCCTTTAGCATAATATACAGTACAGTATGTTGAACCATTTAACAAGTAGAAGGGTCAAGAAGCATATAGTTTCATTAAGCCACAGGAGCTAAAAAGTGATTACTACAGAACAATGAAACAGATGTATAGACATTTCAAACAGTGAGCAATTAGAGAGATATCTTTGAATTTGTCAGGAAGATTAGGTGGAGACATGGATGCTCTCATGATTCTTTCTTTATAGGTTTATAAGTGCAAACGCACCACAACATCCTTTGGTTTCTCTGTGTAAAGACCTCTGGGTCATAAAACTTTATGTGCCCGTTCAATTAGGCCTTCAGTTAACGTAGTGGTTGGAGCTAGGATGTTGAAGTACCCTGAAAGAAATAAAGTTATGTCCCCTGGCAGGACTGTTTCTAAAATGCCTCTAATCGCTCCTCCATATCCGCCAACTTGTCTTCCAATTGTGTAAGTTGGTCCACAAGGTTTTGTGCGTAAGATAAGAGATTGGATTGATCCACTACCACATCTTCTTGTTTTATTTCTATTGTATCCAATCTTTCGTTATTGCTGTTATCTCTCTCCTAAGGTCTGCCAAACATTCAGCAATTTGGGATTTAAAGAAGTAGTGGTGTGCCTCCAAGAGTGATTTTAGACAGTCTAAAATGAATGTTGGAGTAACATTCAGGGGAGCAGATTCTTGTAAATTTTGGAAGGTCGTAGCCACCAAATCAGTGGTTTGGGGTGTGGAGCTGTGTTCTGTATTAACCTCTTCTACATTAGATTGTGAGAGAGTGAAATGATCAACCACTGTCCATTTGGGACCAAGAGCAAGCTTCATTTTTCTTGCATGACGGTGCCATGATGTATTAATGTAAGCAATCCAAGACACTTGTACCATGGTCACTGCTAACATGCAATGGTCTAGTGAACACTGCTAACTTATATTTGTTAGAAGATCTTAGATGCAAAGACTCTAAGTGCTTGAAAGGGAGACATAAGAAAATAGACTTGGGGTGTCCCCTGACCTTCTCAGAAAAGTAAAGCAATAACATAGCTGATATGGGTAAAGCCATCATATGAGAAATTCCCAAGGTGAGTTAGAACAGACCGAGGTATCAGGATGATGCCAGTAATTATCAAGGGAGTGTTTTTTTTATTTTTTATAAACAAGCTTTAGTAAGTAAATATGCTGTACAAAATACAGAATGAGCTCAGTTACGTACATATACAGAGAAATCATTATATAAGACAAGGATAGATCGTCAAATGAGAATCAAATACTGAAGACATTCTTAAGGATCAGTCCACTCCTACTTGTTTATGGTGATACTAGTCCGCACCAACTATTTTGTATGAGTTGAACAAAATGGGTACCAGATGAGACATTCTCTGTGCCCTAATAGTTTGTACAGATGCAATACTTCAGCAGATGTATATTATTCCTAGCATGAGCCCATTACATGAAGTTAAAGCTTGCCGATTTTAATAACATTAATTAACTTTTGCTCTTTTGTTTTTGTTATATATATATATATATATATATATATATATATATAAAACATAAGAACCAAAAAGAGAAAACAATCTTTCATAGTTTAATAATACAGGTTAAAATACAGGTTCCTAAAGAGGAAAATGATTAGAAAGGGAAAGAGAAAATAAGAGAAAGAATAGAAAGAAGAAGGGGGAGGCAAAAAAGGGGGGGGGGTTAGCAGCCGTCTATAATTCTGAATTGAAATCACAATGTGTGTAGCTTCTATAGTATATTACTTACTTTGAGATAGGAAACTATTCCATATCTCCTCTACTCCTTAAAATATAGCCATTTTCCCTGTTTTCAGAAAATGGTATCTTTCTAACTGTAATAGTTTCGATACCTGGGTGTGCAATCTTTTGGTGTATGGATTGTATTAGATTTTCATAGTTTCAGGATAAGTTGTTTGGCACTTTTGAGCATAATCAATAATAGTGTAAGTGTTGGTTTATGCTGAATTTTGGGGATTGTTAGAAACAGAATAAGTTGTGGGCTGGGGCAAATATGTACCCTTGTGATTTTTGATATAGTCTTAATGATTTCTTTCCAAAAAGAGCTCAGGAGTGGGCATGTCCACCAGATGTGTAACATGGAGTCAACACCTATTGCTTATCATCAGTTTTGTTTTATGTAGATGTGAGGTACCATCTACAAAGGAATTTAAAATTAGCCTCCTGCATTACCACTGAAGAAGAAGCAGCCTTAGCTATTCTAAATAATTTTAACCATTGTTTGTAGTGTAACTTCTCTCCCATTTCCCTACTCCATGCCCTTGTATAGGAAGGCAACAATGAATCACTAGGTAGTAGTAAGAGTTTGTATAACTTTGAGATTAGATGACTAGGGATCTCAACACTGACACACAGAAGCTCAAACGGTGTGAGATCTCTATTCATTTTGGTTTTGTATTTGTGTGTTGTGATATAGTGGATTTATTGGTGAGGTGTAAGCTATGATGAGAATATTTTCCTATCCCAATCTTGGAGTTTAGATATAGGAGCAATCTGGCCATTTTCTAATGCGAAATGCAAAACCCCATCTCTGATTTTGTGTTTGGTTTTAAAAGTGAGGCCTACATTTGAATAAGGCAGATTAGGGTTCTCTCTAATAGGCAGCATTGGTGAATAGAGTGAAGATATATGAGTACTTGTGGCCACAACTCTGTCCCACTCATGTAGCGCTTCCGCCACCAAAGGGAACTTAGCTATGATGTATGGGCGGTCTTTACTAGGGATCCAAGCCAGGGTTCCCATGTTTCCCTTTTCAAATATGTGATCATCCAATTGGACCCATGCCTTCTGATCTGAATTGTGGCACCACTCAACCACTTTCTGCATCAGTACAGCTCTCCAATATAATTGCAAATCTGGTACTCCCAGTCCACCTCTATCTCTAGGGAGGCACATAGTGTGTCTGTGCACTCTGTTCCGCTTAACTTGCCATATGAATATTTCTATTAGATTTTGTAACTGTGTAATATGTTCTGAGGGGAGCGGGATGGGGAGGGTCTGGAAAATATATAATAAGCATGGAAGGACGTTCATTTTTATTAAGTTAACTATCCCCAACCATGAGATCGGTTTATTTTTCCAGGAAGCAAGGTCTTTGGCAATCTCATCCTTCAGGAATAAATAATTATAGGTGTAAATATCCTGTAGTTTAGGAGTCAGAAAGATTCCCAGATATTTAAGTTTATCACAAGCTATTTTAAGTTGGTATGTTGCTTTGAGGTGGTCAATGTCATGTTGGGGAGAAGAAACATTTAGTAATTCTGATTTTGATAAATTAAGATGAAATTTTGAAACTCTTCCGTATAAATTGAGTTCTTGTAGTAGTTCCAGGAGTAACTTTGAAATATTAGTAAGAATGTACAAAATTTCATCAGCATATATTGCTTGTTTGTGCTCAACGCCATTGAGACAGATGCCAGTTATTTTATTATTAAGTCTGATCTTTTGGGATAGAACCTCAATTGAAAGGATAAATATTAGTGGGGAATGTGGACAGCCCTGACGCGTCTCATTGGTAATTGTGAAATAAATGATAAAACCGCATTTGCCCGAACCCTGGCATTTGGATGAGAATATAAAGAGAATACCATGTCCAGGAAGGGAGAGCCAAAGCCCATACACTTCATTGCCTCTCTTAAAAATAGCCAGTTCACTCTATCAAAAGCCTTTTCGGTATCTGTTGAAAAAAGTGAGAGCGGAACAGATTGAGATTTTGCATATGAGACCAGTTGCAGTATACGTAGAGTGTTGTCCTTGGCCTCCCTTCCCAGCACAAAGCCCACCTGATCAGTGGAGATAAGTCCAGGGAGAAATTTGTTAAGATGGTTCACTAGGGCTTTGGCCAACATCTTCACATCAGTATTTAGAAGGTAGATTCGTCTGAAGTTTTGGGGACAGTCTTGGGATTTCCCCAGCTTGGGATAGACCGCTATATGGGCTTCCAACATGCCAGGGGGTAACAATTTAGTCTCTGTCAGTTCATTAAATAATGCAAGGAGATGGGGAACAAGTATTGATTTGTAGTGCTTGTAGTATTTTATGGCTAAAACCATCGGGCCGGGGATTTTACCAGTAGGAATGTCTTTTATTGCTTGATCTATTTCTTCCTCAGTAAGAGGTGAGTCTAAATACTCTGAATCTTCTTTGATTAATTTGCTCAACGGAAGGTTTTTAAGATATGTCTGGATTGGTGTATCATCTATGCTATGTCCTACAGAATTAGGAGAAGATGGCGAGGTGTTATGTAGATTATAGAGAGATTTATAATATTTTTGGAAGGAATTTGCTATGCCTTTACTATCTTTAATTTCTGTATTGTCAGGTTTTTTGAGGTAGTTAATGTATCATTTGAATTGTTTGAATTGTTTGTGTTTTATTGTGCGTGCTAGAAGTCTTCCCGGTTTATTACCCTGATCATAGTAATATTGCTTTAAATGTATAACTTTTTGTTGTTGGTCCTCCTTTAGCATTTTCTTGAAATTGCCATATATTGTGCAAGTTTATATTTGTTATATTTGTTAGGGAAGACTTGATCACTTTTATTTTGTGTTTGGAGACACTAGAAGTGTTGTTAGATGTATCCAGTGATGGGTTTAGTGGAACATTGAAATCCCCACCAAAGAACAGGATCCCTTTCAGATAATCTAGAAGCATACCTGATATTCTTCTGAAGAATGCATGTTGGTCTGTGTTTTTAAGGTGAGAGAGTGCTTTATGGTTTTTAGTTTGGATGTGGGCATTTTAAGGACTGAAAAAAAGGGGGGGGAAGAAGGAAGGGAGGAGGTGGGAGGTTAGTAGAGGCTAAGGAATAGCAAGAATTTAGGCAATAAAAATTAGGTTAGAGAAATGAATTAACCCCTAGAAGGAGTACGAAAAGTGGATGGTGAAGTATAGGTTTGACGCCTTCTCTAAGGCTATCTAAGAA
>CAJPDP010855036.1:0-10873 GCA_905336975.1 Bombina variegata variegata
GCAGTTGTTTTTAGGAAAAATAAGAAACTGAAAGACATTTTAGCCCCTAGTCGTTTAAAACAGTACTCCAAAAAGAATTGGCTCAATAAAACTAACTTTGGGTTTTTTAAGTGCAATCGAAAAAATTGCAACACTTGCCCAATTATAGATAAGGACAATAAACAAATAGTGTCAAACGTGAATGGCTATAAAAAACAAATTAATATGTCTATGAACTGCCACTCCAATATGTAGTTTATGTTTTGAAGTGTTCTTGCCATTTCCAATATGTAGGCAGAACAAAAAGAACAGTCAAAAGGAGGGTCCTAGAATACATTGCCAACATTGAGAAAGGGGACATGTCCCATGGAGTTAAGGACCATTTTAGAAAGGTCCATAATAATGATCCCTCAAGCTTACATTTCAAAGCAATAGAACAGGTTAATTTAGATGAAAGGAGGGGAGACAGAATGTTACGCCTGAGACAAAGGGAGACGTTCTGGATACACTCCCTTCAAAGTCTAGAACCCTATGGAATGAATAGGGAGGTAGATATCCAGGCATTAGATACCCTTATTAAATTATTTCTAGTGCAAAAATATTACTATAAACCAGTGTACATTTTTGGAAGGTTTTATAGTTAGATAGGTGGAGAAAGATAGATTATGTAATACATATAATAATATTTGGGATTCCTCATATACATGTATATATATGTCTGCCATTAATATCTATTTTTATAGGTGAGATTAAAATGTATGGAACTTTAGGATAGTAGTTTTGTTCGCTTTTTAATAAGTAAGATATTATATAATAGATACTTATATTGCATGAATTTGATAATTTTTAATACTTTTAAATAAATAAATTTAGAAATTAATTAAAGTTGCTTTTTAAATTATGTTTTTAAATAAAATAATACATTTAAAAGATATCTTTTTAAATATATATATTTTAATTAAGGAGGACTCAATAACCTCTTATATTTAGGAAATAATTTCCATAGGGTTAACAAACTTATAGGGTTAACTTTTTTGAGGATAAGAATATATCAAGCATTTATTTGAGAATCAAAATGAAATTACTTTATCTCAGCAGATGTATATATAATTTTTAAAAAATTAATTTAGTTTCACTTTTTTTTATGACTTTACCCCACAAGATTGAATCCAATGAATTGATTATGTTGTGTAGCTTGTTTTGGCTTAAGTGTTATATATGCAGAAATTATCTTTAAGTCATTCGTGTATCGAAACCAATATGACGTAGGTGGGCGTGTACCTATGCTCTGTCTTGAAATAAGCAGCTGGTGAGGTGGGCGGACATCAAGCCTCTGACGAAGCGGACCAGTTCTGTGAAACGCGTAAGGCCACGCCCACCTTACGTCATTTGCGAACGTGCACGCCGAGCTGTGGTGTTAGATTGATAGCAGCTATTAGGAGCGTGTCAACAGGATTTTCTATAGCGGCAGTTTTGAATGTACCGAACCTTGAGCATAAGTGTATGCCTTTGATAAGGACTGACTGAGTACTTTAACAAGGAGACTGGAACATTGCCTTGACGAACCGCTGGGATATCGTTTGGAATACAAGTGGGGACACTTTGATATCTAAACTGCTTTTACTTACCTCATACGATTGAGGTCATCTCTGTGAGTAGGGAATACCCTAGGGGATCACTGTTGTGTATATGTTTTAATGTATTAAACTTTATTACACTATGAGTGGTGTTTCTGTGCGCTTATCTTTCTAGATTGAAGCAGCTGTTCCTATCCACTCAATTTGAACCTTGAGTCGTTTTTGATGAGCTGCACGGAACACTCCTCTGTTAACCAACTTTAATTCTACTACGGAAGGATAAGACCCTTTCTTTTATTAATTATTTAAATTTGAGTGTAATTTTATATGCCTTTTTCTCCTGGATTTTGTGAATATTCATTTGTTTGTCTAAAATATTGTTTTTAACAAATATTTTTTATTATTCTACAATTATCTCATTGTGAGTGTGCGCAACTTTGTTTATAGCAGTGAATGCATCTAGGTGCATTCACTTCTATAGCATTTTTCATATATATATATATATATATATATATATATATATATATGTTTATATTTTTTATTTATTTTTACATCATGTATAATAATTTTTAATAATTATTATTAATATTTTAGAAACTAGGAGGTCTCCCACAACTGACAGATACAATAGCCCTTTCACACCACCTAAGATTACAGGAAAGGTCTATTGATGTAACCCATTTGTTTACTGTAAAAGGAAAATACTCATTTGCAAGTGTGACATTAACCTATTGTCATCATAATACATCCTCAACACTCAGTAACCATATGAGTGCCAGATGTATCTTGGCATGATGGACATACTTCTATGGTCACTTCAGGACCCCTATATCTACAAATGTTGTGTTTTTATTTTATATTTTTAATATTTAATTAAAAGTCACATTTGCACTGCCATGATTATCACTAACAGTACTGGCATTATTATCACATACAGTCACTAACAGTACTGGTGTCTTTTAAACTGGAGATCACTTGATCGCGACTTTTGCAGTTAACTATTGTAATCCATTTCCATCTGCACCACTGTTAACCCATCTGAAAGCACTATTTTTCTAATGCTATATGTTTGCTTTTCAACATTCAAACTGTAGTAAATCTTAAACCCACTGCCATGCAACATTTTATCTTCTAAAGAGACTGTGATGACCATGGCTATAATATTCCTGAATGTATGTTCATTTATTTATTATGTTTTGCATGTTTCAGTTGACTGGAAGAAAATAGCTATTACTGATGCTGTTGGTCATTTTTATAAAAAGTCTATTCTGCCTCTAATAAACCAGTTCTTTATTACACTGACAATTGAGCTCTGTCTCTTTTGTATGGGGTATTCTGGAGTCTATTCTGCGGAAAGAGCTCCAACTTACTGTAATTTCAATTGTAAGGAAAATTTAGCGAGTTCCAGCTAAAGGAGTTACCAATGTTTATTCTAACTTACTGCAGTGAAAATATGCTACCTGATCTTCACCCTATCCGCCTAGAGAGAAAGAAATATCTTTACTGAGGCCAGCTTCCGGGGGGGAGATACGTTGACTGACGTGACCCTGGTATCAGCAACAGTCCAGTAAGTTTAAGCTACTGACGATACCAATGGGAAGCTGCTTCCCCACAGGTTATCATTGTCAAATCTGGTGACAAGTTGTTGGATTTACTACTCATACATTGAAATTAAGTGTTGATTCAGTCTCTGCAAAACATGGTTGGGAATCAGCCCACATCGCTCCTTCTGCTGTCCCACTGATGGAATTTGATATCTGGATGAGGGAGATCTTGGCTCTGTATGACAGGCCATCACCCAAGAAAAAAGGTTGGCTTTATGGGATAAAATTTGTCTGGAACTGAGAGTAACAGACTTTCAGCAGAGCTGCAGTAACTTTCCCAGGGGTAGCCCATTTCCCATAGGTTACAAATTGATTTAAGGGTGACACCTTTTTCGCAGAACTTTGAAAACAGTACCAAGTCTATCGAATCAGAGAGTCTGACTGGGTCCCCGTGCTACAGGGTAACCTTACAGGGCATGTAGGAGATGTTTTAGGGGGTCTACAGGGTGAAGAAACTCTTCAGTACCGCAGATATGCTCTAAACACTAACACATACCAAAGGCAGTTCCGAAATGACCAACTGAAAGACCCAGAGACCTACAGTGAGTTGTCTAGTCATATAAGCCAATCCTATGAGCAGTGGCTCCTAATGGCAGGTATACAGGACTTTGAAGGGCTGAACAAGCTGATGATAATAGAGCAGTTATTTTGGCACTGTCATGGGGACATTAGACATTGGGTAAGAGATAGGAAACCTCTTACTCTTAGTGAGGCAGCAGTCTAATGGAAGAATATGTGATAAACAAACAAGGAATACCAGTGAACTTCAAATCAAATGCTCCTTTATTAAAATTAAAAACACCAGAAATTAAAAACAAAAGGCATAGGCATGCCTTGCAGACTTGTCTTATGCGTTTCGGCAACTTTAGCCTTAATCATAGACATGACTAGGTGATCTCATCACCATCCTTATATACTTCATGTAGTGTTGTTATAGGTTAATACTGGCATGCTCTGTTTAGACAGACCAACAAAAAACAGAAAATACTTCAAGTTCAGAACGTACAATAATTTAGCTTAGAGCATTGAGTACTTCGCTGCAAAGGGAAAGTGGTCATACAAAATGTATACAAACATTCAAAATCTTATGAAATAAGCAAAATATATTTATTCTTGGTTATAAAGATATTTTAGTATGTCTTTAATCTGCTTATTAGATTCCTAAGTATATTAGTTAACCTTTAATCTGCTTCTTTAAATCAATGCCCGGAACCAATTGTGCTCAAAAAGACTCTGCTCAGCTCAGTGTCCATTATAAAACAAATAAATTGATATTAAATTTGAAAAGATAGTTTAGCTGAAGGGGGGGGGGAGGGAAGGAAAAAGATGTTAATGGTAGAAAAGGGATAATTGATTTCCAGAAATTTATAATATCACCTTGAATGTTAAAGCCATGGGGCTTCCTGGTTTTCATTTTGAAAATCCAGAAAGCCTCCCTTTTATGTAGTAAGGCTATGCTGTCTCCCCCTCTAGGTGGTGCTTGTACTCATTTGATCACTTGCCATTTGAAAGTAGTGGCAACCTGTTTATGTACATGTATGGAATGTCTTGCCAAATCTGAAACCTCAGCATTATTATTAATGTCATTGAGGTGTTCCCTGATCCTAGAGTGGCCCTCCCTGGAGGTAAACCCCACATATTGGCTCTCACAGATTGTACATTCGTTTAAGTAGACAACAAATGTAGTCCTACAATTAGTACAGTGATTTAGATCAAAACCCTTATTGGTGCTTTTAGACTGGAATTTTTTAGTGCTTGTGCTATGTTGACAGGCTATACATTTACTGTAATGGCACTTATAGTGTCCTTTAATATTCAACTAGCTACTATTGCCTTTGCTTTTACTCCTCAGCATACTAGGTGCCACAATGTTACCGATTGTACAGCCCCTTTTTGAAACAAAATTACAGCCACCTGCGGTTAAAATTAATAGGTGGTTACTTATAATATTGCATACTTTGTGTGGCCAACCAAGGCACCCACACCCGGGTCCTCCCACGTACCCCAGCTGCACTGCATCCAAAAGGACCTAACTTCCAGCCTTGGGCCAGAGCTCCAGCTGGCAACTCAGGACATACATGAGGGAAATCACCATTTCTTCCTCATTCGGCCCCCATCCTTTTCGCCATACAATTCTTCTCCTTGGATATGGTGCTACAGGTAAAGAAAAACATTTTTTTTTTAAAAAAAGAGAAAGTACTATGCTCTGCACAATGCAGCTAAATTAGCAACTGATAGCAGAATGTTACAAGTTAAAAGAAAATAGATTTAATAAACAACAATGTATACACTTGAATATAAAACATCAAATAGATCGACAAACTAGCTAAAAAAAATCATAGTATCCACATATACATAAAATACATATACAATGTTTAAAAACAATTGATACAATAAAAGGTTTCAATACGAAATCCCATATGACTTCCGGTTATGTGGGAGAGTTTGTAGATGCCAGAAGCGCTGGAATACAAAGAGATTCCAATGAGACAGCAGAAAGGAACCAAGCAATATGGTGACAAGTCTTACACCAGCAACGGTTCAGCGATGTCTATAGTATGTAGATTATTTCCAGAACTCTCCCTCCGTATCTCTGTTAGTAGTCTTTTGCACTTTCTTGGCGTTTGTTTGAAATTTTGCGCCTCTGCACATCAGAGAACTACAGAAGCCCAGACAGGACAAACAAAAGAGCAACACGTTTCAGCCGTAATGGCCTTTTTCAAGCTCGAAAAGCTAGAAAAAAGAACCTACATACCATGGACATCGCTAAACCATTACCGGTGTAAGTAAGATTTGTCACCATATTGCTTGGTTCCTTTCTGCTATCTCATTGGAATCTCTTTGTATTCCAGCGCTCCTGGCATCTACAAACTCTCAAACATAACCGGAAGTCATATGGGATTTCCTATTGAAACCTTTTTATTGTCTCAATTGTTTTTAAACATTGCACATGTATTTTATGTATATGTGGATACTATGCTTTTTTTAGCTAGTTTGTCGATCTATTTGATGGTTTATATTCAAGTGTATAAAATGTTATTTATTAAATCTATTTTCTTTTAACTTGTAACATTCTGCTTTCAGTTGGTAATTTAGCTGCATTGTGCTGTGCATAGTGTTTTCTCTTTTTAAGAGAACCTTTTTTCTTTATCCTTTTGAAGGGGAATAGGGACCCCCTTTATTTTTTACTAATTTGTTTTTAGTAAAACACCTACAGCATGAGTATCCTTCTGTCTTTACTATGGTGCTACATTTGCCAAGGGTTCAGATATTTCTAAGCCCAATGTTTGGCTTCTGCTGTTGTGGGGGGTTTGCAGGAAGAGCCCTATCACCTTAGAGAATCCCGGTTCATATAGCAGAGGGCTCATACCACACACTTCCCACTGCCAGAGTTCAGCTCAACTGGGGAGTCAGAGAAGGGACAGTTACTGTGGGAGTAATGAATGGATTGCCAGCTGATGTGTTCTTGGGAAATGACTTGATAATATTGGTCAGTGAATACCATCTTCTAGACAACATAACTGAGGTCTGTATACAGACCAGAGACAATATCTCAGACCCCCAGAGACTGGTCACCAGCAGCCAAGCCAATTGGACAAACTCAACTGGTGTGTATCATACCTTCTGACTGTCCCCTTTAATTTGGCCTCCCCCTACTGATTTTAAAATGCATATAGCTAGAAATCCCTCTCCTTGGGATTGCCCATGAGATACCCCTGGTAGGTCATTTAGGAGTGAGGCGCTACACCTGCTAAAGGCTTTCTTTTGGTCAGGTGTCAAAAGTGATGTACACAAATTCTGTCATTCCTGTGACACTTGTCAGCGGGTAGGCAAAAGTGGGAATCACTTTTAAATGCCTTTACACCCCCTACCTATCATTTAGAAGGTTTGGTATGATTGGACAGCCAGATACAGTAAGTTTTAGGTAGGGCAAAATGTACAAGCCTTCATATCCAACTCCCAAAATAAACTACAGGCCAAGTTCTCAGGGCCCTGGACTGTTGGTGAAAGACTTAATAACACTAGATATGTTGTAGTTCAGGATCCTCTAGAAGGTGGTCAATGTACATTTGACATTAGCATGCTAAAATTGTATGTGGAACATCCAGAGATCATAGCTACCATATGTACCCCCTCCAATCCCTTCCTGGTTTGCTTGAAGAAACCTGTGGGCCAGTTTCTCATGAACGGTCACACTGATCCATCATCTGGGAAGGGATGCCATTGAACAGGTCAGACATTGTGGGATCTCGGGAAATACCTTTATAGTTGGGAGGGAGAGGTGTGCTGACCCTGAGTATAATATTGCTGAATGTATGTTCATTTATTCATTATGTTTTGCATGTTTCAGTTGGCTGGTAGAAAATAACTGTTACTGATGATGAGGGTTTTTTTTAACTACTTTGTTCTGCTTCTAATAAGCCAGTTCTTTGTCACACTGGAAATATAGCTATGTCTCTTTTGTTGGGTATTCTGAAGTCTGAAATGCTGAGGCAATCTTAATAAATGGTCCTTTGCATATAAACTTTAGGTCACAATTTTATTTTCTGTTAACTCCAAAATGGAAAAAGTGCTAGATTACGAGTTTGGCGTTATGAGTGAAAAAGCATCGCTATGCTTCATAACGATGCTTTTTCCCTAATGCAGCTATTACAAGTCTTGCAGGTATAGGTGTACCGCACAACTTTTTGGCAGTCACGCAATGTCAGTACCGCACTTTTTAAAAAGTCCTTTTTCAATGGGACTCCCATAACACCGGTATTACGAGTTTGCCTGGGAGGCCAAAAAGTGAGCGGTACACTCTATAACCACAAGATTCGTCTTCCTGTAGACCCCTTAAGATTAGGTCTTCCTGTAGACCCCTTAATTCCGATACAGGAATCTTGATTGGTAGGGCTCTAAAAAGGTACATTAGTCTTGGCAGGATGGCAGGACATTCATCTTAACGGACATGAGCCTCCCATACCATGAAAAGTTACCCTTTTTCCACCTTCCCAAATCCTTCTTAATAGCTTTGTAGATAGGGATATAATTTAACCTATATAGATCTGAAATTTTTTCACTCAACTTAACCCCTAAGTACGTTATGTTGGCTTTCGCCCAGGAAAGAGCAAAGTTCAACTCCAGAGCCTTCTTAGTGTGGGGGGGGTAGACAAATCGGCAAAGCCTCACATTTGTCTTGATTGATCTTGTACCCTGAAATATCTGAGAACTCCTCCAAGACTCTATATAGATTAGGCAGGGAGTACAGTGGCTTAGTGAGCGTCAACAAAACATCATCCGCAAACAACATTAGTTTATATTCAGAGGAGGCTAACTGGACCCCTGAAATATCTTTCTCATTCCTGATGTATGAAGCCAGAGGCTCTATACAAATCGCAAACAGCAACGGTGACAACGGGCACCCTTGGCGGGTTCCATTCAAAACGGAATGGAATAAATGCCTTTAAGTGCCTGTATAAACTCCCCTTTGAAACCCATAGTATTTAATACTCTAAACATAAAATCCCAGTCTATCCTGTCGAACGCTTTTTGCGCGTCTAACGACAGGAGTAGAGCTGGTTTCTCAGACGCCATCAAGTAGTCTGTCAGGGTCACCACTCTCCTTACATTGTCCGGGGCCTCCCTACCCATAACAAACCCTACCTGATCTTGATGGATCAGCGAGGGCAAAATCACCTTTAGTCTGTTTGCCATAATTTTTGCGAATATTTTGATATTGTGGTTTATCAGGGAGATCGGTCTGTAGTTATGGCAGTATTTTGCATTTTTCCCATTCTTTGGTATCACTATGATCTTTGCTTGCAACATCTCCTGTGGCAACTCCCACCCTTCCATGATCCCATTACAAAAACTGACTAAATGAGGCAGCAGTTCTTTTTTAAAGAGTTTGTAGTACTCCCCTGTCAGGCCGTCAGGTCCTGCCGCCTTGCCTACTTTTAGATCCCTAATCACCCCCAATACCTCTGCACTCGTGATTTTCACATTAAGACTCTTTAGGTCACTGTCCTCTATCACTTTTAGTCCTGCCTTGTCCAAGAATCTAGTTGTCTGTTGTGCTATATTCCCTGGGGCCACTTTCTTCCCGTCATAAAGGTTCTCGTAATACCGAGCAAAGCTGTCTGTTATTTCCTGCAGATTCGAGGTTAGAACCCCATTACTCTGAAATAATTTAGGTATAGAGAAGAACTTGTTCCGCTCCCTTAATTTATGTGCCAGGTATCTGTCCGGTTTATTGGCAAACACAAAGTATTGAGCTTTCAGCCTTAAGGCCGCTCTTATAGATGCGTTGTTTAGTATTTTGGACAGTTCCCTTCGTTTAGCAGTCAGTGTTCTATATGTCCTGTCAGACAGAGTACGTTGGTGTTCCCGTTCCAGTTGTTCCACCTCCCCCTGAAGTGTGTTTATTAATTTAATTGACTTCTTGCTATTGATCGACTTCTCCTTTATAAGAAGTCCTCTAAGGAAAGGTTTATGAGCAGCCCAACTTACTAACGGGTTTCTTACTGAACTTTCATTTATATCCCAGTATTCCCCCAGTGCTTTCTGTATTCTCCCATGAATCTCAGGGTCCCTTAATAATGTTGGGTTATATGTCCATGATCTCTGCCTAGAAAAATCTAAGAGCTTCGAGAGTTCCAGGTATACCAGTGAGTGGTCTGACCAGGCACACGCCTGGGTACCTGAGTTAACTAAATTGGGAGCCAAGATCTGGCTAACATATATATAATCAAGAGTGGTATAAGTTTTATGCGCTGGAGAGTAAGAAGTATAGTCATGCCCTGAGTTGCCCACTGCCTCCCACGAATCCACTAAATTATGTTCTGCCAGTGAGTTTTTAATTGACTTTATTATGCTACTGGTTCTGTGTTGTTTACTCGTCAGTTTCCCGCTTTCTGACCCCCCTAAAGGAGCCATATTAACATTAAAGTCGCCTGCCAGAATTATTCTAGCTTGCGACCACTGTGTGAGTCTTTGTGACAGTTGAGAAAAGAATGCGTTTTGAGTTTCATTAGGGGCGTATATATTACAAAGCATTATTTTTGTGTCTTGCATCGTGCCCTGAACTATCACAAATCGTCCTTCCTTATCCTTGCATACTTTATCTACTATAAAGTCTAGAGATCTATGTATCAAAATAGATACCCCTCTTTTTTTGGAGTCAGATGTAGAGTGAAAATGTTGTGGAAAATTATGTGACCAATACCTTGGGATGGTTGATTCTACAAAATGCGTCTCTTGTAAGAATATTATTTTAGCCTTTAATTTCAGGTATTGTGACATAGCTGTTCTTTGCTTTATATCTGTATTGAGACCCCTTGCTTTGTGAGAAATTAAGCTATTTGTCATCCAAACTTAGTTCCCCTCCTCTCCTCCAGTCCCCTAATCTCCCTTTGTCTGGAAAGTCTTATGAGTGTATCCTTTTAACTTGATGCACCATGTCACCTCTAACCTCCATACCTTTCTCTGAGTCCAATGGACCCTGTCCTTACCATTATACGGCACCACCTGAATAAAAGAATAAATAAAAAAAAACAATAACAAACAGTAACCTTGAACATGAACAATAACATTTTCTGTCATAGCTGACCAACATTGCATCCAAAATAAAAGGGCAGTTACAATACATCCTCTTCTGTCTTAAACCATAACATTGGCGTACATGTGTGGGTGGCGGCGTAGCTTCAGGCGGACCTGCCGGGTGAGTGATGC
>CAJPDP010855365.1:0-10488 GCA_905336975.1 Bombina variegata variegata
ATAGAAAAAAAAATTCTGTAAATAGTAATCATATTTGACAAATGCTAATGTAGTAATCATAAAGTGGATACAAGAAAACCAATATGATGTCCAGAATAATTACAAACCAAATAATGTGACTGATAAGATGCTCCATTTGCATAAAATTGTGACCTGTTAATGGACTGAATAAAAATTATATGATTGCGTTTTGATTGTGAAAAAGTTTTTGAAGTTGAACAATGGTGGAATTGTGAGTTATGTGCATCCTATAACAGAAAACTATTTCATGTAAATAATTATTTTCCTCATACACTGGTAAAGGGCTCAATCCAAACATCTGTAAAGTAATCTATTTCATTTTGATTTCCAGTTTTTTTTTTTTTTAAATTCGTCTTTATTAGTAGAGAAAAAGCAATCACATATCATTCTGTCAAAGTAGAGTCACACGGTGCGCAGACCGTCATTTAAAGGATATTACATATCATATCTGAGAACAAGAGTAAACATTATACATAAAATGCAGAAATTATGTTTGTACAGTACCAAACAAGCAAATCTCACATATGATGAAGTCTGTAAGTGACTAAGGTACATTAACCAGTGCTTATAGACATGTGACCGCCACTCTCTCCCTTTTTAATTATTAAACTTAACTTGAACTTTAATAACAACAAAACAAAAACAAACAAAAAAATTATATATAATAGGTGGGGGTGGGGGGGTAATGCCGGCTCTGCCTCCTGATCCAGGGGACCTTCACGGGCCACAAAGCGTTGTATTATATTAGAACAGCATTTCCTCTCGGAAATCCGCTCCAGGTAGATCCACATGCGGCTCTGTGAGCACCCTCCACTCACCCCTCAGAGTTGCCAAGAGCAGTGCATCCAGTTGTGCAAAAGGTCTGAGAATTTGACGCTGCACATCTGGCTGTAAGGTTAATATAAAAGGTTGCCACTTTTTCAGAAAGGGTTGGAGTCTGAGTTTGGTGTTTAGTTTGGCATCGTGTTGCTCTATAAACAGTTGCTTCATTAGGCGAAGCCTAAATTGAACTATTGTAGGCGGGTGTCTAGAGATTCATCTGTTGAGAATGCAGCATCTTGCTATCAATGTGCAGAAGGTAATGGTAAACAGCCTATGATGTTTTTTGTACCCACCCTCCCAGTTGAATAAATATATCTTACCCAGATCTATCTCGATTTCTATATTGAAAGGTAACCTTTAGCCAGTATTGGAACTGACCCCAGAACCGTCTAACTAGCAGGCACTGAAAAAAATAATGTTGAAGCGAGGGGGATTCACTACTGCATTTTACACAAATGTCTGGGTGTTGTAGCTTCCACTTTGACAATCTATGGGGTGTGATATAGTCTCTGTGCAGCATCCTAAGCTGGGCTTCCCTAAGGGGTACTGCCAGTGTTGCCAATCTGGTGGCCTCCATACTATTTGTCAAGTCCTGTATCGTCAGTGTGGGTGAGATGTCACTGTGTAGCCTTGTCAAAGTATATGTTTGTATCGCAGTTTCTTTTCGCCTTAACAATTGCTTATAGAAGTCAGACAACGAGAAGTGACCCATCTGAAACAATGTCTGTGAGATGGCAAAAGGGGACCTCTTCCAGAACTCAGAATTGGAGTGTGAAAGGCTCAAAACATAATGCCTCGCCTGCAGATATGCGTAAAAGTGCTTATTAGAAATATTAAACCTAGCCCTGAGCTCCTAAAACGATTTGACCGTGTGCATTAGCGGGTCCAGCATGTCACCCACTGTCGTCAGACCCAGGGTTTTCCAACTGCGGAATGGCTCACACTCAATTCCCGCCGGAAAGTCCGGGTTTCCCACTAAGGGAATGAATTTGGGTGTGGGGAGGGTGAGTCCCATGTATTTATTAATTAAATGCCATGCTCGCAAAGGATCTCTGTATAGGACACTTGTGGCCACTGCCTGTGGAATATCTTTCAGTGTAGCATAAGGAAGGTATGCTAACGCCATAGGTGCCAGAGCTGCTTCTTCGAGTGCTGCAATACAGAAGTGTGAAGTGCCCAGTTGCCAGTCGGTCACCAATCTGGCCAGGGCCGCCCAATTGTATAGTTTTAAGTTTGGTAAAGCCAAACCTCCCCCCAGAAAGGGGAGCTGTAGTTTCTCCAGAGCTATGCGGGGCTTTTTCCCCCTCCAAATAAAAAAGGACATCGTGCGATTCAGGGTCGACAAGTCATCCCTAGTCATGAGAAAGGGCAGCATGAGTAACGGATACATTATCTTTGGTAGTATGGTCATTTTGGCCAAGCTAACATGGCCCGACAGACCCAGGGGGAGGTTGATCCAGCTATGGAGTTGAGAGGCAATATCATTGCACTTCTCAGAAACATTCAGCAAGTACATTTTATGCGGGTTTCTATGCACCTTAATACCAAGGTATGTTAGAGTATTTGATACTTCAGTAAAAGGGTAGGTGTGTTTGGAGTTAGCATGTTTGTTTAGCCACAGGATTTCCGATGTGGATACATTGACCCTGTAACCCGAGAAATCCCAAAATTCTGAGATTATGCTCATTATATGTGGTATATGTCTCGAGGGTGAATCGACAAACAGCAGCATGTTATCGGCGTACAAGGCCATGTGTATTGGATGGCCACCCATTGCAATGCCTGGGAAAGATTGCCTCAGTTTTATTGCCAACGGCTCCAAAGCCAGATTAAACAGAAGGGGTGACAGGGGACAACCCTGTCTGGTGCCCCTCTGCAGTCAAAAATCTGGTGAAAACATACCATTAGTCAAAATACGTGCCTCAGGTGTGCTGTACAGTTTACGTATCATATCTAGAAAAGGGCCCCCAAAGTTAAACCACTGCATGGTATTGCTCAGGTGTGGCCATTCCACATGATCGAAGGCCTTCTCTGCGTCGAGAGACAGCAGGAAGGCCTCCGCGACACCATCCTCTTCCCCCCTTCTGCCCAGGGTCCAATAGTGGTCAACCACCTGAAGCACTTTGCGCAAATTAATTACAGAGGAACGCTTAAAAACAAAGCCTGTCTGATCTGGGTGAATTAATAGGGAAAGAACGGTTTTTAACCTGTTAGCCATGATTTTCATAAATAGTTTGTAGTCTGTGTTAAGTAGAGATATGGGTCTGAATGAGTTAGGAAGAGAGTGGTCCTTACCTGTCTTAGGGATGAGGGTGATGTGTGCTGAGGTGAAATCCCATGAGGGGGTTGTCTCCTCTTGGAAATAAGTGTTAAAAAGTTTGGTCAGTGTTCCGGCAATTTGCGGTTGGAGAATTCTGTAAAACTCAGTAGGGAGACCGTCCGGCCCTGGTGTTTTCCCTAGTGGGATAGATTTTTAGAGTAAATACTACTGTGAGTTCAAGGCATCTAGCTGTTCTTGGGTCAGCTGGGGTAATTTAAGGGTCTGCCAGAATCTTGCCTGGGAGTCGGGGTCGGAGGGGTTCTGACTAGTGTAAAATTCTGTGAAATATTGTGCAAAGCATTTTGCAATCTCCTCAGGAGAAGTGTATATGCAGCCTTGAAATTTTAGCACTGCCACACTGGATTTTGCTGTTTTGGACTTAGTCAAAGCTGCCAGCATTTTACCCGGCCTACTTCCAAATCTAAAGTATTTACCAGCTGTTCTCAACAGACTTGAGGCAGCTCGCTGTTTCATAAATGCCTCAAGATCCGACATTACGGCTATATATGTCTTATAGGCCTCAGAAGACCCAGACGAACAGTGTCTCCGGTAGGCCTGACTCAGCTGTTTTTTAAGTTCCATGTACCTGTGTTGGACTTTAAATTTGATCTTTGAGACATATGATATTATGGAGCCTGTCAGGACTGATTTTGCTGTCTCCCAGAAAAGCTGGGTATTTTCTACATGTGCTAAATTATCTGTGTAATAATCTGTCCAGCTCTGGCCTAGGAATTTTACAAAAGCTTCTGAAGAGACCAAATATGTTGGGAATCTAAGAGTTTCTATTCGGACGCGGGTCACCTGCGTTCAAAGTTAACTCCACAGGAGCATGATCCGATAATAGTATGTCATGTATATTATAGCTATGAACCTGTGTGACTAAGGAATTAGCAAGCATGAAGAGATCTATCCTAGACATGGTGTGCCTAGCCTTGGCCAGGCATGTGTAGTCTCTACCCTCTGGGTGCTGCAGCCTCCATATATCACAAGTGTCTAGGTGCGAGTTGAACATATTGCAAATTTTGGTTTCGTATCTGGCCTTATAATTTTTTATTGGGTCCTCAGCCGAATGTGTGTCCAGCCATACCCTATCCAGTGTGTGTGATGGGGAGATATTAAAATCCCCTCCTATAATCAGCTTTGACCCTATGTGGGGAGATAATTTTTGTATCAGGTTCCTCCAAAAGAACATTGATCTGTGGTTGGGGGCATAGATGTTACAGAACACATAATTGACAGAGTCAATGCTTGCCTGTACAATTAGGAACCTTCCTTCGGTGTCTGCGTATGTGTGATTAATAACTACCGATAATCTCTTACCAAAAAAGATGGCTATCCCCCTGCTTGCGCTAGTGTGTGAGAGATAGGTTACCTGACCCACCCAATCCCTTTGTAGTTTAGAGTGTTCCACATCCGTTAGGTGTGTTTCCTGTAATAGGGCAATATCGGCTCCCAGTCTTCTAAGGTGAGTGAGGACCGCCCTTCTCTTAATCGGGGAGTTAATTCCCCCTACGTTCCAAGTTATAATTTTAAGTGGCATATAGTACTAGGATCTTAGGCATATGGGATTGGAGGCAGAACCTGCAAGGGGAGAGGGGGGGGGGAAATTATATAAAACACACCCCACACAAAAAAAAAAACCCATCCCCAAACAACACCCCGTATTGAACAGTAACAGTAGTATTAGGTGTGATGCACTTAAATAACACAAATCATACATTTGAAAAAAACTTCTTTGTGGCAATAAGTATACACTAATAGTAACCTGGGCATCTGTCTTAATGTACCTGTAAGTAAGAGTATGCAGAACACCCTCCCCCCCCCTCCCCCCCACAATACAACATTCCCACAAATGTCCCCCAGTGAGCTGTATACTGCGATGATGCTGTACATCGAACAATGAAACATAATTACATCTTAAGAAAGTGAGTGTACTTTTCCTATAGATATCGTCCCAAACGTACCTGAAAAGAAAAAGCATATAAAGTATACAAAGCCCCCCCCCATGACATTACAAAGCAGATACCTATTATTTATATAAACATTTAAACTATCAAGCAATGATATAGTGATGTGAAAAATCGCCAATTGGGCGAGAGAAAAAGAAAAAGAAACATATAAACACACCAGAGCCCATAGACTCACAAGGATTACCATCTTTACTTGGAGTTTGTTCCATCCCAGTTGGTTATACTGTTTTGAGAGCCAGTCCTTGGCCAGAATCCTGGCCAGCTCCAAAGGGATTAACACCTCCATTTATTTCACTCAGTCTGTGAGGATTGTCCATATTGTTTAGGTAACATATTGTGGCAGTTCAGGTAGGAAGGTGTTGATTCTCAGTCACCAGATAGCTGCACAGGGCTTGGGGAGAGTGGAAAAACTTTGTGCCATGCAGTGTATGAAGGCACAGCTTGGCAGATTAAAGTAAAGCCACCTGGCAGCCCTGCTCATGCAGTTGGGAGCATAGAGGTGCAAACTCCTTTCTTTGTTTTGTAACTTCCATGGAGAAGTCCTGGAATAGCAGTAATTTCGAGCGCACATAAAAAACTTCCTTGTGTGATCTATATGCACGCAATATACTCAATTTTTCTTGAAAGTTCAAACACTTGAGTATAACCTGTCTAGGTTTCTGATTTGTGTGTTCAAGAGTTCTCTCTGGCCCTATCCTATGCACTCTCTCCACATCTATGGGAAGGATGTCTTCTAAGATTCCCAGTAGTTTGGGGAATGTAAGGGCAGCAAACTCCAAAAGATCTTTCCCCTTCACTGATTAAGGGACCCCGACAATGCGCAAATTATTGCGTCTACTTCTATTTTCAAGGTCATCGACCCGTTCCTGGAGTAGTTGATTCTGTTTAGTTAAGCGTTTGAGTGTTGCCTCTGAATTGACTTGTCTATCTTCAACATCTGAGATGCGAGATTCAGCCACACTCATACACGAGGAAAACTGTCGGACCTCACTTGTGAGGGTGTCCACCCCAGTCTGCAAAGAGTCCATCTTAGGGATAAAGAAAGACTTAAGCTCCTACAGGAGTGATTTATGGTCTTGGGTTGGAAACCCTGAGCCTTTAGCAGGAGTTTGGTTTTCAACATGCATCTCCACAATGTGTTTTTGATGACTTTTATCTGCCCTTACCCTTTGACTCATGCTGTCTGTGGTGGAGGGAGAAAGTCTCTGAAAATATTTGTCCACTTTCATGTAACCAGATAAGATTCTGCTTGTATTACTGTATATGTGTAGCAAGCTCTGTATACAATCAGTTTCAGCATGCAGTCAGTGTTCCACGCGGCACAGGTATGCACAGTAAGGCTTGTTTTTGCGTGCAGAGATGTCAGATAGTTAAACAATTAAATGGTTAAATAGTTACGGCTCCAAGAGATACAGCCAGGAGACAGGCAGCAGTGCCAGGTGGTGTATGACCCACTGCTGATGGTATCACAGTTTCCGCTGCCCATTCTCCACGTGGGAGGCCGCTGTAAGCCCCTGAGTGTCGCATTTATTCAAATGTGGAGGCGCGCCCGCAGGCCCCAGAAATGGACACAACCAGAGTCCTTTTATAAAAGTAAGTAGGCCCTTGGTGTAGCGATAGGGCTGAGCAACAGGTAAAACTGGCACTGTGGCTGACCTCACCTTCCACCAATAAAAATAGCCAGCTGCGGTTAGTTAATGTTCCTCAGAATATTTAACGTGACCTATATGCAGGGCGCCTTGTGTAAGATTGGAATTTGCTTACCCTTCTTCGTCTCCACAGTGCGGTATGTAGGATGCGGCCTAGTAATTTTTCAGTCGTAGTGCGTTATGACATACCCTCGCCACTGTTCGTGACAATTGTACTGTCTGGTATCCTACTTTGTGCTGCTCCGGGGTCACTTCATCCAAGATCCCCTAGGGACCATCTCAAACGGGTTCTGAGATCAGGTAGTTGCTTCACACTTCTACCCCGTGTTGCGGCCTAGCCGTTTTTACGTCCGGTGATTAGGGCAGGTGAAAAGGCCCTTCACAAAAGAGTTTTCAACTGGCGAAAGCTAGGATTAGCCCTCCCAGTAAGAAAAGGAGTTGTGGGGAACTGGAATGGTCCGGTATTGAGTGCAAACAGAGCAGTTGTAGGTAGTTTGGAGCGGAGCTCTTACCGCTTGCGACCATCCAGAAGTCCCGCCCACCGGAATTCGCCTGATTTCCAGTTTTTATTCCAATGACAAAATCCTTTCAGTTCAGTGGAAATTGCATTCACTGATGATGATGAAGCCTTTTATAAGCCAAATACGTTTGAGATTGTAATCACTCAAATAAAATACGCTGACATATTCAGTTGAAATTGAAAACTCATTATCAGGAGCCGATATTGGAAAGATTATAATCATTCTATTATTGGTTAATTTTTTATATGGCTTTACTTCAATTAGTTATCTTTGACAAGAAATAGTACATCTGGTACAGCTTAAAATTTGTGTAGAAATATATTTCTATCAAATAACTAGACTTATCTATCTTCAGTTATGTATTATTATTGTTATCATCATTAACAGTAATAAACATCATGCTGTTGAAATGTTTTTCCCAGCTGTATACATTCACTTTATTTACTGCTGAATAATAGTGACTTTTCTTCTTTTAAGGAATGTTACAACATGTATTCATATGGTCATATATCATATTCTACTATTCCTGTAATGTTAGGCCTTGTGCTGCATAATTTATTTCTTGTATTATCACTCGAGATGCTGATTTCTGCAACCTTTTTTTTTGAGAATCAAAAGAAAAAAATATCATCTTAGCAAGTACCAGCTGAAGAGCTTGAGGCTATGAGTAAGTGATTAATGTTGATACAAATAAAATTAAAGGGATGTGAAACTCAAATAGAAGTAATTAAAGATGCTAATTCTTTTTCATGAAAAAATGGTCAAGATAAGGCTATTTAAAATTACTGGACAACTGTCAGGGAGGTTTATTTGTGCATAACTAATACAATAACTGAATTAATTGCAAGCTAGCTGATAGTGACAATTCGGACAGCTCTTTTTGTAGTTTGGGACATGCCTCAAAAAGCATAAAAACATTTTTTTTTTCTTTTTAAAATGTCATCTTTAATATTCAGCAATGAAATAGAATGTCTTTAATTCATTTTTAATGTTATTACCCTTTTTATATAAGAACAATAATATTTCAAGCGGTTGGTGTATGTAGCAACATTCTAGAAATCAGGTACTACCAAAATATCATTATTTTAGTATGCTACAATAACTAAACATTTTGGCCTAGACTACAAGTGGAGTGATACATTTTTATTGCTCATGAGCGCTAACTGTGCTCAAGGTAAAACATAAGCGATCCCAGGTTAGCACTGGTACTACAAGTTGAAAGTAAAATTTAGCACACGAGTGCTAACTTCAGGATTATGGATATTGTGATCCTCTTTCTATAGACTTCTATGGGGCACACTAAACAAAGACTTTTCTATTTATCGCTCACGCACTAACCCGAAACTGCACCAGACCAACTGCACTAAAGCCGAAGGTGCGTTAGGAATACTTGAAATTACTATCTTCTTCACTTAGAAGAAAAATTTATTTTTATTTCTAAATATATATTTCTATATAGATCTTTATTTTTGTAAAATAAATATTTACACCTAAATATCTATCAGGTAGATTACGAGTTGTGCGTTTGTCTTTTAACGCTGGAAAAACTGTCAGCGAGAGTATCAGTTTTCTTGACTTACAAATATTCAAAGATGGCCTTAATTTAGGGACCACGCTCTATAAGAAACCCACGGATCGTAATTTGATCCTTAGAGCTGACAGCTGTCACCCACCTACATTGTTTAAGGGTATAATCAAGTCACAAATGGTCAGAACCATCCGTAACAAAACAAAACATAGTCGGGGGGTCTCCCAGTTGGAGGAAACCAACCAAGTTTCTTCAAAGAGGTTACAAACCAAGAATGGTTGGACCTATCCTTGATGTAGTACAACAATCCACTCAAGATGAGCTGATTAATAAATGTAAAGAAAACCAAGAACACAACAGGATGATCATGGTTACTACATTCACCCCTGGTACTATCAACACAGGTAAAATTCTAAGGAGACACTGGCCGATCCTCTCATCAGATCCTAAGCTTCGCTTTAGTCAAGAGCTAACTCCAATGGTGGGGTTTAGGAGAAGCACGAATCTCTGTGACCTGTTGGTACGAACGGACCCCAAACAGTGCTATCAAAAGAAGCAAAAGATAAACATCAAAGGTAGTTACAGATGTGTGGGCTGCACGACATGTAATGGTCTTATTTCAACAAAGAAATTCCATCACCCCCACACCAACACAATGTAAAGCATTAAACATTTGATCACTTGTACCACCACACATGTGGTCTATCTACTGGTATGTCCATGCTCCAAGTTTTATGTGGGTAAAATGAAGGGTACTGAGAGAGCAGATGGCTAATCATAGTGATCAACCAGTGGCACGGCATTCAGTGGAGAGACATTCAGTGGCATCAATCAGATATACTCTGATTGACCATGTACTGAAGCCGGACTGAAGGTAAGACCGGGATAAACTCCTACTTTCTAGGGAAGCCCAGTGGATTTACCGGTTGGGGACTATCTCCCCAGGAGAACTAAACTCTGTACCAGATTTCAAGGGTTTATTATGATCTGACACATATCTGGGGTGCGGATATGTAGTGTGGTGCGATATGATAGTAGTGTGCCGCAGCATCCTGGGATGCCATTGGTTCACTAGGGTTATCATATGAGGACCCTGACCTGGTGGAGGGTACCCGCTGGTGGGGAACTCGGGAGTGCCAACAATATTTACAATATAATGTTACCCATACAACAGATGATACTATTATTGTTGAAGTGTGGGAGGTATGTCATCATGGAAAAAAAGGGGGTGTAGGAGGTTGACTCTATTTCTCCTAATCTCTTTCTCCCACTCATTGTGCGGACATTTCTGAAGGAACATTATGTAACTATGAATGGAGTATCCCATCAGTTAAAATGTATGTACTCTATGTGCCTTTTAACATAGGACTTTATTTTATTACAGGAGATACAGTGCTCTCTGTACAGGTTTATTTTGTTTCCTTTAAGGGATACTTAGTTATACAGCATAAAGTTGATACTCAGAGGCCTACTTATCAAGCTGTCAACTGTACTGCATTCCACGGCACCAATACGCTCACCTAACATCGCTGCCGCAGACCTGAATACGTTCTCCAAAGTTACCAAAAAAGCTGTCAAAAAGCTGCGCACCAAGTACGGGGCGATGAGCAGAGGACTGTTGTTAACTAACAGTCATCAATCTCGCTGCTCTTCAGCT
>CAJPDP010855497.1:0-10653 GCA_905336975.1 Bombina variegata variegata
TTTGCCCCCTCTTCCCCCTCTCTTTGCCGCTCCCAGGTCACGCCCACTCCCAGTCGGCCACACCCACTCCTGGTCCAGCCACCCCGACCACGCCCCCATAACAGCACTCCCGTAGATCACGCCCCTTGTCACGCCCACTCCGCCTGACCACGTCCATGCCCCCGCAATGGCCAAAGTTGATCCTAAAGGCCAGGTATGTTTGTCCTTGCGCAGTCTCTACTGCACATGACTGCATCTGACAAACATACCTGGCCTTTTATTATATAGGATGAACTGCATTGTCCCCTGCTAGTTTGGAATCATTAATGATAATTTATGAAGTATGTCAACCAGACCAGTATTATAACAAGATACACTTAACATGGGATTAACATATTTTTATTCAGTTTGTTGCATGTTTCAGTTTATTCCTCCTTTTGATTTTGTGTGATAAACACAAATAGATGCTTATATATGTATTTCATTTTTAACTTCTAAGGCTCTAATAGAAAATCTAACTTATGCAACTGATAAGAGATAGGTTATTAGACACATTGTGCATTGCACTTAAAGTGTTTATATTCCTTGGACCTGTTCATAATTTAGGTCTAGCATTCCCCTTGTAATAATATTCTATAAATTATGTATTATATCTTTCTGGCTGTCTATCAGGTCTATAGTCACATTTTATGAATGCTTTATTTATTACACTAATTCACAAAACAGCTGTTTGGATCTTAGCCTTAGGCAAATTATGAAAAACAACATGGTTTAAGAAATGTTACCAACAAAATTGCCTGTTACTTGCAATTTTATAAAAATAAAATTACCGGTCACTAGAATACACTATTTTAATTATGTGTGAGGGGGATATTTAATGTCAAACAATATCAGTTCTCAATGAACGCATCTATTCATTTTTGAAATTTGCCTAAAATACATTGTTTTTACCAATAGGTTCTTGAACTCCAGAGTCCACCTAGAGCCAGCACCGTTGTAAAGGATTGTGTACGAGCTTGCTTAGACTCAACCTACAAGTATATATTTGTCAACTGTCATGAACTATACTCCCAATTAGATCAGGTAAGACTATGAATACTGAAGTTTAACTTAAAAGAAACAAGTATACAATAGTGTAATACAAAGAAGAATGTTGTCAGTACTCACAAGACAACAAAATAATATATCAGGGAGTTCCTGACAGAAAGACTTTATTTGCTAATTGGAAGTATCTTTATAAGACAAAGGGATAAAGACCTCTATGTGTTATTGGGTGGATTGACAAATTTTTAAACCAGGGAGCCTGTCGATCCATGATTGCAGCAAGTCTTTTACGTGCAGCCACTTGTGCAGTGCACATGAAATGTTGTAATCACTGTGGAAGCATTTCTATTACTCACACATATCTGAGAAAAGAAACTAAGAAACCAAACCTACATTTTATTTTGCGCTACCTGTTCTTGTGTATTTTGTTCAATGCCACCACCTGCTCATGCATAGACTGTCACTAAGCAGGTTGGATTAGTGTAGGGTGATTTTAAACCACTAACTCATAAATGAAGAAGAGTTTTTCATTCATGTGAGCATCCAAAGTTTCTGGATGTTTTTGTAAATTGATTGTGAAAGTAATATGCTAAGTGTGGTGTAATTTATTCAGTAGAATTAGTGGAGGAGAAGAGGGAGACAGACAGACAAATAGATAGATAGATAGATAGATAGATAGATAGATAGATAGATTGCCATAGAAACCTATAATGCCTTCATCATCAAAATGATGGTCACTGACTTGCTGCATGTGAGAAAGCATAGATATAAATGCCAACAAAATTGGAGGCATATACGGAGGACTTAATTTTAAAGTACAATCAAATAAGAGGATGCAAAATGTGATCCTTTAAGTGAACCAAAAAAAACCATCAAAAAAAATGATTTAAAACATGAAATATTTCAAATGATTTAATATTTCTTTGTTGACAGGAATTTCAATGTCTTAATAATATTAATGCTAATATTTATAGTAAGGTAAATATAATTAGTGAATCTTCATTTTTTTATTTGAGGAAAAACACTATGATCACAAATCTATTGGTTAGTGAAATCTGAGCCGCTGAATGTCTTATTTGGAGCCTTTGTGAAATATGTTTTTTTTTTTTTAGTCCAAGATATTTGTCATGAAAAGCAAATTATTACTAGCAAACGGAACATTCAAGAAAATGCATTCCTTAGTTCATGGTTGTAATAGATCAAATCAGGCAGAAAATGAAATGAGTGCTTAACCAAATTAGAATTGTCATTTGCATGTGTGATCAATAATACATATTCTGTGAGTACATATGGAAAATTAAGTAAAAAAGTTATAACTGGCTTTTAATATGCTTACCACTAAAACTAAAAGGAAACTAATGTGAAAGCATTACTAGTTGCTAAGTAACTAATGAATCTATTGGAGCATATCAACACAGCTTAGTGTTACAGACATAATATTGATATACAACCACAGATTGTGAAGTTCATTAAAATATGTTAATTGAGCACAAGTCAAGAATACGATTATATTGTGAATATTTATATTAGTTAAATTTGAATGCTTTCTTATGGGGCAATTAATTAAAAAAAATGTTTATCACATATTACTACACATTAGCAGTCCAGATAGCAGGGCATTAGATGGAAAGAGACATTTATATTGTAATTCTTAGGTCAATACATTGATGTGCCCTATGTGTTAAACATTGCATCTCTTTTGAGAAGCTGTAGTAAATATTGAATTTAACATATGTTTATCAATATTTCTCTTTAAATAAAGGTCAAATTATGACCCTTGGATTATTTTAGTTACAGATACATTTCCATATTGTCCGTTAAGGGTATACACAATTAAGGGCTAGATTATGAGTGGCGCACTAACTGTTTTGCACGAGCGATATCAGTGATATAAACACTATCTGACAAAAATGATAAAAAAATAGCAAAAAGGTTATAAGGGCTCAGATATATGGGGGTAGATTTATTAACTGTTGGGAGGACATGATACACTGTAGCGGATCATGTCCGCCCGGCATCATTATATGCTGACAGTATACGCTGTCGGCATTTAACATTGCACAAGCATTTCTGGTGAAATGCTTGTGCATTGCCGCCCCCTGCACATTTGTGGCCAATCGTCAGCTAGCAGGGGGTGTCAGTCATTCCGATTGTATCTGATCGGGATGATTGCTGTCCGCCACCTCAGAGCGCTGCTGCTTCTTTTTTTTTTTTTTTTTAAATATATTTTTATTGAGGTTGTGAGAAGGATTACAGCAAGTATTCATCCAGTGACAATGAACATATAACATAGAAACATGTATTGCATACCCAAAAACATAACAAAGAAGTAGAGATACAACAAACTGGGTATAGAGTCTGTGCGTCCCTGGAAGAACATCAATACAATAAATATGCAATATAAGCCTGTGTCTGGTATTCTTTTTACAAGTATAGTAGATAAAGAAGTTTACAACAAATGTCTAGTAAACGAGAATAATATTGTAAGACATACATAACCAGTATACCAATAAAGAACAATGAAACCTTGTTTTTATATTATAGAAATAATAAGTGTAGTCTCCACCTTGCCGTTAATGTAGTTATGTAATCTAAAAAAGAAAAGAAAAAAAAATTGGGGCAAGTGAGAGTTAGTTTGTGTTTGATCACTTTTGGATCAAGTTAGCGGAGAGGGGGAAAGGAAGTTCAGCAGGCAAGAGCCGCCCAAATTGAGGTGGGGGAGGGAATGGGGGGGCGGAGCCTTATAAAATACCAAAATAGTAAAATAGTAAGATGCAGGGAGTAAGTAGAGGTCATGTAATATAGTCACAGGGGTAGACTTCAAAGGAACATTTATTTATTTTTTATATTGAGGAGCAGGTTCAAACATACATGCGGGAAAGGATGATACAATACCATATGACAACAGGCTGTACCAAAAATGTCGCAAAATTATATATCAAAAACTGGCAACTTAGCATATCCCATAACTTGCATAGAGTTCAGTAGCGGTCACAGTATATATCTTTAATGTGCCTATTAACATCCTAGCCTAGAGCCCTGCACCTCAGAGTTTTCCTTTTTTACTTAGATTAAATGTGAAAAAGAAAGTGTCATATGCAGTTCGACCAATAATGAACAAAAGGTGACCTTCGTGATCTACACAGATCCATGTACATAAGGAGAGAAATAGACGAATATAAGATAGGATCTGAATCAGAATGTATTCTAGCTGCATAACTACATGGTTTAAAGGCTGGGGGGTGATACAGAAGACAATAGCTGCTTAAGGATAGGGATAGGGAAAATAGAAGACGGAGAATATAGCGTATTACCTTTTATAAGCCTAAGGAAATATAAGAAGTGTGAGGTGGCAGTTGCAGATCTGGGTAAAGTAAGTAGGGGATCTTAGAGGTATGTAACATTAATGAGGGGGATGTAGATAGATATGTGTGCAGAAATAAGTATATGTGTAGAGAAGCCAGGGATGAAAGAATAGATATCCCCTAAACAGTAATAATAAGGATAGGAAAAGAAAGAAATAGAACAAAGGTAAGGAATAGTTTGTGAAAAGATGTGAGACTCAATCAGAGGGAGATAGGAAAGTCTGTTAGAATGTTATATGAGACTGTAAAGTTCCAAAAAGAAAGGATTACATCAATAGTCTAAATTAATAACTAACAATTAACAGTGTAACATTGTAAATCAGTATTAGGTGCGTAAACAATATATTATGAGGACAGGTGACAATAACATGAAAACATGTCCAAACCTACAGTGTCCAGTGAGATTACCTAGAACAAGGTAAAATAGACCAAAATTCTGGTGAGTTTTTGTTGAACTAATAAACAAAGTAAAAGCAATGCGGTTGAGAAGTCATTATGACGAGGGTAAGGAGAGTACCAGTGTGTGAGCTCGGAGCACAGCCAAAGCCTGGACTACCATTATCAAGCCTAACTTCAATTGGTTAAGTGAGCATAAAGGAGTAAAAATGGTAAGATAAGTACCCGTATGTGTGCTTCACTAATATGTCTGGGTAGATTACTTCACTTCTAGATTAGGGACCCTCACACGGAGAGTCAGTGGACCTCCGAGGTGCTAAGCTTGACTCTTGGGGTTCGGAACATCTTTTCTCTTCGCCTGTGGGACGGATCTCCTGGGAAGGGGTTGCCATTCCGGAGCTGAAAGGTTGATGTTCCCCACCTGTTCGGTAGATTTAGATAAGCTGTTTGTGGTCTGAAGAAGTCCTATTGATTGAAGGGTTCGCATTCCCTGGTCTGGTGTGGAAATTATATAGGTGCGATCCTCATGCTGAAAAAAGATCTTGACAGGAAAACCCCATCTATATTTGAGGTTCAGTCGACGTAGATTCTGGGTGAACTCTTGGAAAGTCCGTCTCTTAGCGAGAGTGAATGGAGATAGGTCAGGAAAAATTTGGACTGTATCATATGGTGCTTTAAGATTTTTATTCATAAATGAAGCTCTCAAGACCTTCTCCTTAAATGTAAAGTAGTGGAGTCTAAGGATAACGTCTCTTGGCGAGTCTGCAGAAGAGTTCTGCGGGCGCGAAGCTCTATGAGCTCTGTCTATGAGGGACTCTTGCTCCGTAATAGAGCCAAGCAACTCCCCAAACAGTCCTGAATAATATTTGAGTAGGTCAGATGAGTGGATTTCTTCAGAGACTCCCCTGATCCGCAAGTTGTTTCTGCTGGATCTATCCTCCATGTCTGCTAGCTTGACTTCTAGACCTGAGATCTGTTCAGCTAAGTTCTGGGAGTATGAAAGGAGGTTAGTATGATCTATGGCCAGATCCTTGTGCTTTCTTTCGAGTGTCTCCATACGCTCTCCCAGAGAGGCAATATCTCATTTTAGTTTGCTTACTGATTGTCTCAGATCTTGTCGGAGAGATGAGGGGTGGATATCCATCTTCTCTGAGAGGGCCTTAATAGAGTCCAGTACAGCGGACTGGGATAAGCTCTGCCTCTCCTTAGCTGAAGTAGGTGATTTAGGATGGGCATGGTGAGTAGTAGTTTCATCTCTGGAATCATCTTCTGATCCTTCTGGGTCTGAAGTCAGCTTGCTATTATTATTATCAGGTATTTGTAGAGCGCCAACAGATTCCGCAGCGCTTGCTATGAAAGTGATCGTTGAGGGTCCTTTTAGGATTTGCCTGATGCTTCAATTTTTTTCTTCATATTGTGAGCCATTTCAGCAGGAGATAATAGGATTTTATATATAATTCAAAGAGAGAAAAAAAAAGAAAGAACTGAGAATGTTTCTCCGGTGATCACTCTTCATTGATTATAAGTGAGGCTGGGGGAAAAACTACCTTGCTCCCTGACATTAAGAGCTCTAGTAATGTATAGCTGCTGTGGTTGCTTCAAAGATGAAACAACTATCTAGAGTGGGGATAAGCCCATATGACAGGACAAGTAATAGGAATGAATTCTGTGCCAGAATGTCTTAGTGCCGCAGTCTCTCTCCTGGGGATATGCCTCCTGTTGGCGTAGTCGGAAAAGGGGAAGGTGGTATGACCCGCAGGTACTAAGAACCTGCGGGAAATGGAGGAGAGGACTGTTTTTTGTTTCTGAGAGGGCAGCTTTCAGTAGAAATCCATTAATTCAAACTATTGTAAGTGGTGATCTTAACGGACACAAAAAGTTCTTTCTCTTCCGATGAAAATAATAAAGAAGCTGGATTTCTTTAATTTGTATTAAAGCTGGGTCATAACATGTGCACCCCTAAACTTAGTACTCACAGGAGTGATACCAGGTTAAGGCTCTGGGTCAAGTGTCAAGAGGAGCTGTTGTTTGACGTAAGTGAGATAGCTTTAAGTGACCCTAGGGCAATGACCATAAATAGCCCCAGTGATTGTAATGAGACAGTGAAGTAGCTGGGCAACTGTATATGAACTATTGAAGAGAGTCCGTGTAGAGACAGTATGTAGGTGGATCACTGTAAATCAACTAGAAGGGCCTATAGCTGAATTTATTAAAGGAATTGTCACAGTAGTAGAATGGAGAAGTGAGGGTTATGAGCGAGTGGGGAGTTTGTCTAGGAGGATAAGCGTTGTGTCTCTGGAGTAAGTCACTTACGTGCTTCCTAGTTTAGGTCTAAAGACTCCAAGCTGAGCGGATAGCTGTGCAGGACGTGATCACATGACTGCTTCTTGTCCGGGAGGTTGGTATCAGTAGGGAGAGATGTTACTGCCCTGTAGACTGAGCAGGTAGTATCCGGCACTAGCAGAGAGAAGTTGCGGTCAGTCTGGTTGCTAGTGGAACTCCTTTCCTTTTCTCCTCCGCAGTTGCCGGGCTCCAGCCAAGTTGGCGGGTTTTAGCGGGCTTCCCTGAGAGCCAGAAAGAGGTAGTAGGTCCGTGGTAATGGAAGGAAAGACCGCTCCTAAATAGCCCCAAGTCAAGGGGCCAATCCGTTGCAGGATCTCAGTAAGGGAAAGATACTTCTCCCACGATAGCCGCTGTGAGCTTCTCAGTTGGGATGCAGCTGAACCAGGGAGCCGTGCACCGGACTCTCTGCACTGACGGAGTGAGGCTAAGTTAGTAAGGGGGTCCGCATATACCGGGAAACCAGTTATGAGGGTAGATACTAGATCGTTGGTATAGGTAACATTAAATTAAGCTATTAATTATAAGGGGATTAGGTGCATAAAAGAATATAATTGCAGGAGCTCTGTATTTTTGCTGCCACCTCGCACGGCTGTTAGCTCCGCCCCCCACGCCACTGCTTCTTAACTTTTGTTTTGCAGCATGTTAAATTGGCCCCATGGTATAAGGTGTTTGGGAAAAAAGGGGCTGCAAAGGGCTTTAACATATATATGAAAACATAGACATCTCTAAATATATCTATATTTAATGATTTGTGTTTTACTGTTTATGTACTGTACATATTTAAAATTACAATGTTGTTCACTTAAAGGATAATGTATTTTTTATTGTAAATACATGTTTCTATATATATATATATTAAAAAAAGACAAGCACAGTAAACCCTGTCCAGCACAGCACATATAGTCGCAAAAATATATAAACCCTTTGGAACTGTAAACCACTCAAAGTCACACACGCAACACAGTTGTCAAGATGCAACAAACTAATTTATTCGCTAAATGTGAAACAAAAACATGCAATAGTGAAACAGACGAAAAAAATTATACAATTTGTCTACTATATATACTCAAGAATCATTCATTACCCCAAGCACAAACAAGAGAGCTCTTATTACTTTGCAAAAGAAACAGTGTGTCCACTGGTTTAAGCTAAGATATAGTGATCACAAAATATGCCTTTCATGCAGAATGTAAGCTGTAAAGTTAATAGCGTTATAGCATTAGCTTAGTTAGTTTTGAGCTGCATTTGAAGGAAGCAAAGAGCCAATGTCCTCCTGTATTGTGTGTAAACAAAGGATCAAACGTCAAAGCAGTTCAGAGTGGTCAAGAGCGTGTGTGGTTGGTAGTAAAATACACTGTTGGGGCCTTTCAGTATCGATGTCCCTTTATTTAGTCCCCACCACTCGCTCTAAAGTGGAGCGAGCTGAACCAGTGCCAGAGGGGTCGAGTGTATCACTCTGCAGGGGTAATCACATATCACATACACCAAATTAATGCAATTCCTATTGGACAATACCTGAGACAAAAAAGGAATTGCTCCTCAGAAGAAATGTTCAAAATATACGCTGATGATCTCAAATTAAGATTTAAGGCTAGGGGCTACCATAATAAAATTATTAAAAAGGGTTATCATAGAGCTAGAGATGTCACACGTGATAATATTCTTTATGATAAGGTAGATAAGCAACCTAGCACGGCAATTAGATTCATCAGCACCTTCAACTCTGAATGGGGTGAACTTAGAAAAATTCTGTGCAGACATTGGAACACTCTGACTATTGACTCAGATATTCGCAACATAGTAGGTGACTACCCTTTAATGACGGCGAGACGGGCTCCCTCCATTCAAGATAAATTAGTCCATAGCCACTTTAAGGGTAATAAAGACTGGCTAGGAACACATCAAAAGAAGGATGGTTGTTTTAAATGTGGAAAATGTAAAATGTGCAAACACATTAACAAGGGCAGACTATAATTGATAACAGAGGTTACCCACATAGGGTGAAGGGCCATATTACCTGCCGTAGTGAGGGAGTAGTTTATGCTGCCTACTGTACATGCCCAAGATTCTATGTGGGTAAAACCTATCGCGAGTTCAGGGAACGCATGAAGGAACATAGGAGGGATATTCTTAATACTAAAATTAAGGATAGTGGTGTTGCGAGACATTTTTTTGAGATGCACCAAAGCAGTGTACATGACCTAAAATTTATGGGTCTGGAACTTATAGACATCAGTGAGAGGGGAGGCGATTGGGATAATTTATTATTAAAATCTGAATGCAAATGGATATACAATCTTCATTCGCTGCAACCAAATGGTTTAAATGAGGAATTGAACTTTGCCCCCTTTCTTAGCAATTAATATGGGAATGGTGAACGTATTTTTCCTCATAAATGACTATAAAAAATATACAGGAATTTGCGATCTCGCCCCATTAGCTATACTGATATTTAACTATATGAACATATTCATACTATTGGATGCCTACATAGGTTATGTGTATATGCCTTTAAGAAATGGAACTCTCTGTGAATTGGTAGGATATTAGTTGCAGAATAGTTTTAAATTATTAACCGCTTATCTGTAATATTTGCGACGCTCTGTCTGTATCTTAAGGAGTTAAGAAATACTCACTTTAGAATGAATGTATTCATAGTAAAATACCTTAATAACTGAGGTTTTCTTAAGTATTTATACCCTTAAGACTATGCAGGATTAACTAAGGAAGAGCGTTCATCACATATTGTAATTTATGTTTCTATCAAATTGCCCTACTTCAGGGAGCTCACTAATACTTGTATATATACAGATCAACTTTATTATTACATATATGGTATGAGATAAGAATTATTATAGAGTTTGAATTATTTGCTCAACACGGTTGTCAAGAGTAGCAACAGTCACTATTTTCTTTTATTGTGTTTTATTTCTGCCATCTTGGCTATAGAAAGTATTTGGTTTGAATGTGCAATGTTATATTTTGCTTTCTATTTCACCTGCTGTCAGTATTTAAAAGGAGCTGAATCGTCACACCGGATATTCATTCAGCTTGAGAATGCCCTCTGTGGGTGAAACACGTGTAGCATAACAGCTAATTCCGCTTGCCGCCGACTTCCACGCTGTTTTTGGATTACAGTGTTCTAACTTTTGTACCTCGTTAATGGATCTTCTACTGGATATGAGCGGATGGTTCTAGCCTATGTGGTGAGCGGTGACTATTCATTTGGTTGAGTATCTTGACACGGGGGTGAAAACAACTTTTGGACTGCCTTTGGATTCAGGTAATATACACAGTATTTGTTGACAGCGCGCTCTGTGGCACAGCGCAAGACCTGAGATTAAGCAGATATGTGATTACCCCTGCAGAGTGATACACTCGACCCCTCTGGCACTGGTTCAGCTCGCTCCACTTTAGAGCGAGTGGTGGGGACTAAATAAAGGGACATCAATACTGAAAGGCCCCGAAAGTGTATTTTGCTACCAACCACACACGCTCTCGACCACTCTGAACTGCTTTGACGTTT
>CAJPDP010855820.1:0-12804 GCA_905336975.1 Bombina variegata variegata
CCCTAGATCAGGGGTTTCCAAACTTGGCTCTCCAGAGGTTTTGGAACTACATTTCCCATGATGCTCAGCTAGATAAAATGCTGGCTGAGCATCATGGGAAATGTAGTTCCAAAACCTCTGAAAGACCAAGTTTGCAAACCCCTGACCTAAGGTTTATGATATTATTTACAAACCAAACAATTTCCCAGTTGACATTTAAGGAAAACAAAAAAAAAGAAAAAGAACACAAAACAAAAGTCTCTCTTATGATACAATATATCAGCACCTTTTACTGCTGTGAATATTCAGGTGAGAGTTCAAAAAAAGGAGAAAATGTCCTTAATAATAATGGGCCAATACTTTAATCAGGGCTCCTTTAATTATCTGTAAATCATCTAGCGTTTTATAACTTCTTTTGTATTCCTTAATGTTCCACCTGAAAGTACTCTCTCTTGTTGTGTAATGGCTTTGTCATGTGAATTTTAGCCAGGGAATACCTTCTTTTCCAGGTTATATCAGAGAAAAATTTTCAATCACTCTTTGATAAATAGGAAAATATAAGTGAGGAATATCTCCAAGCTTATGGTCCCCTCAGATCTCAGAGGCCTTTAGCCTCCTGATAGGATACCCAAATATAAATCATGCCAGCATATTATCAGCATAATCATGTGAAGGGTTAAGTACCAACATTTAAGGCCATATGCAGTATAGCCTTGTATTTATAAGGATACCAAAATTCATGCAGAGTTAGGAAAGATTACATTTCAAACCGTGTCTTGTTGTCGGTGCCGTCTTCATTCCCCTGTCAAGGTGCTCTGAGGGTTCTTAGTAATAAATGGTAGGAACAAACTTTGAAAAGTTGTCTGCCAGTGTCCGCTTCAGCTTATAACCATGAGGAAGGAGCAACGGACCCGAATCCTTCCATACCCGTTATACTCCCGCCTCCCAGTAGGCTTTTTCGCTTCTGGCGACTATCACTTGACTTGTTCGATTCCCCATCCGTTCAGAATTTTGCGGTTCTACCGCTACATTCAGCGTTTCAGAGCCCCTTGGGGCTGCCTTCTCTCCCTCAGCACGGCACCTGGTCGGATCACAGTTGGAATAAAATACGGTAACAGCCGCTGTCTTCTCCGTTATTTTGGACTTCCACTGCTTCTGGATATTTCTCCAGCATATGCCCAAAACAGCCCTCGTTAGCAGCAGGGCCAAAGGGCCATTAGTGTGTGGTGGCTGATCGATCGGCTCTCGTACTTGCTGCCAAACAAACGCAGCGTGTTGCGGGAACTCCGCCTCTTCCGGAAGTCCCTCGTCACAAATATTAATTATTGTTTTACTTAATAAGGGCGCCCCCTACCTACCTCTTTGTCTCATAGGAATGCAAGGTAGCCCAATATAAAAGGGGTACCTTGCATTTAATCTTTAATGTGCAGCGGACGATCGCATGAAGAGAAAACTTCATGTCGTTCCAGCTCTGCTCCTCCTCCGCACAACCAGGATGAAGATGGTGCCACCCTGGAAAAAGATCTTCGCCGCCCTGGATGAAGACTTTGCTCCGCCTGGAAGAAGATGGATGTCCGGACTTCAGGAATGGTGAGTACATTTTCTGAGGTTAGTTTGTTGGGTTTTATTTTTTGGGGTGGTTTTTTTTTTAGATTAGAGCTTTTATTATTTTTTAATGGGCAGCAAAAGTGGCAATGCCCATACAAATGCCCCTTTAGTGGCAATGGGTAGATTAGATTTTTAGAGTTAGTTTTTTTTTTATTTTGGGGGGTTGGGTGGGGTTACTGTTGGGGATTAATTTGTATTTTTTTATGTAAAATAACTGATTTCTTCAGGGCAATGCCCTACAAAAGGCCCTTTAAAGGGCTATTGGTAGTTTAGTGTTAGATTAGGGGGTGTTTTTATTTTGGGGTGGCTTTTTTGTTTTATAGGGGTATTAGATTGGGTTTAAATTTTTTTATTTTGGATCATTTTGGATCATTTCGTTGATTTTTTTATTTTAATATTGCTAGGATTTTTTTTATAGTGTAATTAGATACTTTGCGATTTGGGGGTTAGCAGATTAGGGGTTAATACATTTATTAGTTATTGCGGTGGGGGGATGGCGGTTGAGAGGTAGATATTTGTTAGGTGTTCGTTAAGACTTCCAGGGAGTTACGGTGCTCATATAGTTCAGAGCAAGGTTTGCTGTGTCTGTCTATGTATGGTGAGGTGAAAATGGAGTAAAATCTCTCCCTTTCTGCTGTGTCCTTGTGCTGAATATGTGATACCGACTTGCAACGCCGGTTCTATGTTAGTTTATGGGAGTAAAAACAGCGGATGATGGGTGAAATATATACGTGCCGCATTGTTTGTGATAGCTAAATACGTCTAAAAATAGCCTACGACGGCTTTTGCGGGCGCCGCCGCCGCATATGTGATCGAGCCCAAGATGAGCATTTTTTTAAAAAAAATCCACAAAGCAGATATAAGGGGTTAAAGTAAAGGGATGTGAGGTGTTTTAAAGAAAACGGTACCTGAAGTGCCTTGAAATGGAGATCAATGGGGGACTGTGTTTTCCCTATATATATATATATATATATATATATATATATATATACATACACATACTTCTATACATAAATATTTATTTATTGCTGACCAGCTCTGCACGGTTTGCCCCTGTGCTGCGCTAGGTGGTTTGCCATGTCTGTCGGCATGAAAACAACGCTTCCATTGAAGCCTATGGAAGTGCGCTCTTGTGAGCACTTGGCTTTTAGCCTATTATTACTGAGTGGAGCGTGATATTGCGCTCCACTGGTAATTTACCCCTATATGTGTAGTTTGTATTTATTCAAACAGGTTACATTATACAGATGCTGAACATTGAGCATGAATATTTTCTTTAGCAATATACATAGTGTTTTCACTTTGTAAATGTTTAAAGGGACAGTCTAGTCAAAAATAAACTTTTTTGATTCAGATAGGGCATGTCATTTTAAACAACTTTCTAATTTACTTTGATCAATTTTGCATTTTTCTCTTGGTATTCTTAGTTGAAAGCTAAACCTAGGTAGGTTCATATGCTAATTCCTTAGCCCTTGAAGGCCGCCTCTTATCTTAATGCATTTTGATTTTTTTTTCACAACTAGAGGGAGTTAGTTCATGTGTACAATATAGATAACATTGTTCTCACAAATGTGGTTACCTGAGATGCAGCACTGATTGGCTAAAATGCAAGTCTGCAAGAACAGAAGTAACGGAGCAGTCTGCAGATGCTTAGATACAAGGTAATCACAGAGGTAAAAAGGTGTATTAATATAACTGTATTGGTTATGCAAAACCAGGGAATGGATAATAAAGGGATTATCTATCTTTATTAACAATAAACATTCTGGTTTACTGTCCCTTTAAGTAAATGCAGTCTCTGCTTATTCTGGACATGGATATCTACCTTAGAGATAAGGAGGGGTTTCATTCTCTTAGAAGTAGAGTCCTCCTAATTGACCAGCAGATCTGGATCCTCTTTGGGAAATGTCCCATAATGGCTTAAGGTTTGTTAAATTGTCTTGAATGCTGAAGGTTGAGAGTTATAATCCAGCTACGCGATTTGCTTTAACCAGAAGTCCTGCAAAGGTAGCTGTTTTTTTTATCTAATGTGTATAGGATCTGGAGGACATGGCAATGTTTGTCCCTGTACCTGTCTCAGAACTGGGCCAATGTTTTTTTACTCCTAAGAAGGAATTGACTTTCAGATTATCTTAGACTTGAAAACCCTAAACAAAATCCTAAGGGTACCTACCTTCACGATGATAACAAATAGCAAATTGCTACCCTCAATCCAACAGGATCAATTCATGCCTATTATAAACCTTAAGGATGTAGACCTACACATCTCTGTCTACAAGGATCACCATCAGTTACTAAGGTTTTGTATTTCTAGACAAACAATATCACTTGTTCTTACTTTGGGTCTGAATACAGCTCTTCACATCTTTATAAAAGTTGGCGGTGCTCAGAGCCCAGGGGATCTAAATTGCCCCTTATCTGGATGTTATCTTAGTGCAGGCTCCTTCCCTGCCTCTAGCTATTGCTCATACCCAAAAGTTACTATATTTACTCCAAGACTACGAATAAAGAATCAATATTCCAAATAACTCTTTATATCCAGCTACAAGGGTGTCCTTTCTATGTGTTATCATAGATTCTGTCCTAATTTGTCTATTTCTGATGGAGTCATGCAGAATAAAGCTTCAGAAGGCGTGTCTGTCGCTACAACAGGCTTAATTTCTATCAGTAGCTCTATGCATGGAGGTAGTAGGTCTTATGGTTGCAGCTTCGGACACTGTTCCCTTTGCCCACTTCCAATTTGCAACCCCTTCAACTTTCTAAGCACACTCAGTGATCAAATAACTATCTGTAACAGCAGATTGCTCTGAATAAATTGGGACAAACTTTCTTTGCCCATTTTGGGCTATTGTGATGATGAATGATACTCTTTCAGGCTGGGGCGTGGTCTGGAATTCTTGAAGAGTGCAAGGAGTTTGGTCCCCTCTGGAGGCGAGGTTACCAATCAACATTCTGAGAAATTCTTCTGGCTTTTCAGTCCTACCTCCTCTTGAAACAGGAAGGATTTGCCCATTTCCATTCTGACAATATCACAGCAGTGGCCTACAAAACTCATCAAGGGGTACCCGCAGTACACTGGCTATATGCAGGAAGTATCCAGAATTCTGTCTTGGGCAGAGAGGAATCAATGTTCCCTGTAAGCAGTTCACATTTCAGGAGTGAACAATTGGGAAGCAGAATATATCAGCCGTCAGTCGACCCATCCAGGAGTGGTCTCTCCATCAGAACATCTTTCATCAATTAGTAATCAAATAGAGTCTACCAGACATAGATATAATGGCCTCCCATTTAATTCACAATCTTGCAATGCATTGGGCAAGATCAAGAGATCCAAAGTATGAAATGATAGACGGCTTGGTGTATCCATGGATTATTCATCTAGCATAACTATTTTTCTTCCATTTGACTAATTACTCAAATCAAACAGGAGTCAAATTTCAAAATCTTGATTGCTCCAGCCTGGCCTTGCAGAACATAGTATGCAAATCTATAGCAGATGTCCTCTTCTCCTCCATAGTTTCCTCCTCTAAGACAAGATCTATTGTCTAAAGCAGGGGTCTCAAACTCAACTCACCTTGGGGCCACTGGTAACGTTTTCTTCTCCCATGGGGGCCGCTTCCAAAAATTTCAAAGGAAATTAAACTACACACATATGTAATCATTACACACACACACCCAGCCCCCCCACACACACACATACCACAAGACCCACACCAACCCAGACCCCCCCACACACACATACATACACACAGACCCCCATATACCCCCCACACACAGACCCCCCACCCACACACACACAGACCCATCCACACACACAGACCCACACAAACACAAATAGAGTAGGGAACAGCAACCAACAATGGGCACGGAGTAAAAGGGCCAGCCAACCCCTCAATGCAGGTAAATAAAAAAAAGTTCACTCCAGCCCAGCAAGTGCAGTAAAACAGACATTTATTGCTTCATGGTCCCAAGTACAAAAAACAAACAACATTTCAGACCTCTCACAGGTCCTTAGTCATGTCTGACATGTCTAAGGACCTGTGAAAGGTCTGAAACATTGTTTGTTTTTTGTACTTGGGACCATGAAGCAATAAAGGTCTGTTTTACTGCACTTGCTGGGCTGGAGTGAACTTTTCTCCACACAAACACAAACCCACACACACAGACCCCCACCCCCTTAAACACAAAGACCCCTCCACACAAACACACACCCACATACAGACATACACACAGAAACACACACAGATCCCCCCAACACACACGCACGTTATGGCATGACAAAGTCTTTTAAACAATAAAGCAAGCTATACAGCCCCCTCCTAGAAATTTTACATACACAAAAAAATCACTATAAGCCAGCTGTACTTGGCACATACCTCACTCAAACCCCCTTGCTTGTCCATCTCTGCAGCCTGCTCAGGCTCAGTTTGCCCCACAGTTTTATTGAGTGACACCACATTCCCCCAGTAAAGTTCTGGGTCCCCTCGTAATGGCTCGCTCCAGAGTCCAGGCCAAACATAAGCTCCTGGCAAAACACTCCTCTACTAACTCGCTAGCTTTGCTCCTCTGCTGCCACACCCACAAACAGCTATGGCGCCAATTTCCGGATGGGCATAGAGCTGCAGCTCCTCCCACCCCCGGCATTACATTAATCAGTCCACAGCTCTCAGTTATGGGGTGTCAGTGGCGGGCTGCATTGTAACTGGTTCATGGGCCAGAAATGGGCCGCGGGCTGGTACTTTGAGACCCCTGGTCTAAAGGGTCTCTTTTTCATCAAGATCTCAAATCTCTAAGTTTAATGGAGTGAAGGTTGAACACAGTTTTAAAACATAGAGGGCCAGAAAAAAACATTACCCAAAAAATGTATCACAAAATTTGGAGGGCATACTTTGAATGGTGCTCTTCCAAAGGTTTTTCTTTGTATTCCTTAGAATTCTACAGTTTTTACAAGATGACGTTGAAGAATGTTTGTCTGCTACCTCTCTAAAAGGTCAAATTTCTGCTTCATCTTTTCTAGTTTTAAGAAAGCTAGCTTAACTTCCTGATGTTCAGACTTTTGTCTAGGTGTTAGTAAGAATTAGGCCAGTTGTGAGTCTTATTTCCCAGCCCTTAATTTAGTTCTTTCTGCTCTGCAAGGTCTTCCCTTTAAACCGATACGTTCCATTGATATGCACCTCTTATCCTGGAAAGGTTTTTCTTGTTAGCAATTTCCTCAGCTAGGAGAGTTTCTTAGTTATCAGCTTTGTCCTGTGAGTCTCCATTTTTAATTTTCACAAATACAAAGCTGTGCTTAATACTAAATATGATTTTCTAAGGTAGTTTCAGGAGATTGTTCCTTCTCTGTGTCCAGATCCTGCTAATTCTAAGGAACAGCTTTTACATAATGTTGACGTAGTCACTTCATTGAAGTTCTGTCTTCAAGCTACTAAAGAATTCTGACAATCTTCCAGCTTGTTTGTTCATTACTCTGGGTCTTGTAAGGGGAAGAAAGCTACTATTGTAATGTTGGCCTCTTGGCTCAAACAGGTAATTCAAAAGGCATACTTGGTGGCAAGAAAGTCACCTCCTAAATGTATCACAGCTCATTCCACCAGAGCAGTTACGACTTCCAGGAATTTCCAAGATAATGTATCTTTGGAACAGATTGCAAGGCTGCAACTTGGTATTCTCTATATACCTTTTCAAAATGTTACCACTTTGATGTTTTTGCTTCTTCGCAAGCAATTTGTGGCAGGAAAGTCCTTCAGGCAGCAGTGTCCGATAAATAGGAATTGCTTGAAAATTGCCCCACCCTTTCTGTAACATCTGCTTGGGTATTAATCCCACATGTTATATGGACTATCATCATTTTTTTTTTTTTTTATTCTCTTTATTAAATAGAAGAAACACATGGAAATATACAGGTGTACAGAGACTTTTGTTCTCCAATTCAACAAGAGGAGATATGACGTAAAGTACATATGAAACACATTTTAATACATCAGTCAGCTATACAGTCTCTTAATAACTTCAATATTAAATATGCAGGTTCATGACTAGTGAGAAAAATAATGGCAGGTATGTCTACTAGACCATGTATTTCTTCATATCATTTTCCATTTTTATCTTATTATTTTCAACTATCAAAACATTTACACTAACAATAACAAAACAAGGTCAGATAGAAGTATTTCCAGCTAGGCCCATACCACGTCACTGGCCCATCTCTCCTCTCCAGAAGTACATGAGGCAAATTAAAGTATATTACTCCACTCGCCTCTGAGCGTCGCCTCAACAAATATCTCATGATGCAAGAAAGATTGCAGCACCTGTTTTTGTTGGCTAAGGGGGAGGCTCAGCATATAGCTCTGCCATTTATGTAAGAAGTGTCTCAGCCTGCAATTGGTGTCTAAAGTGGCATCAAATTGTTCTATAAACAATTGCCGAATTGGGTCAATGTGGGTGGGTTTTTGGAAGTCCACTGTGCCAGAATACATTGTGTAGCCAGTAAGGTACTAAGAGTAAGCATGGAATATAGTGGCTTGTGTTGCACTTCCCATGAGAGTAGGAAAATTGATTTAGAGTCAAAAAGGAGGTCAATCATAAAAGTTTTCCTAAACCAATATTGTAAGCGTCTCCAGAATTGATTTACATATGGACACCCAAAGAAATAGTGTTTGAGTGTAGGCTCTGGTAGTGAACATTTAATACATTGGTTTGGCAGGTCTTGGTTCCAGTGAAATCTGCGTGCGGGGGTAATGTAAACTTTGCTTAGCATCCTAATCTGCATTTCCCTGATATGTACCGCTAGGCTAGCTGTCTTTGTTCTTTCTAGGCTGGTAAGTATGTCTCTAAGGGATATGTCCCCCAAATCTTCTCTCTGTAGCTTAGTCAGCATATTTCCCATGACATTTTTGAAAGCATGCATGATTAAAAGGCGGTAGATGGGCGATATGGAAAAGTTGCCCAATTTGTATGCAACATGGATATGGGCCCAAGGAGAGAGTTGCCAGAAATCTTTATGGCGTGACATCAGTGTGTTATTATAGTGTCGGGCCTGAAGGTAAGCATAGAAGTGCGAATTTGGTAGATGATACTGGTTTTTAAGGTCCTAATAAGTCCTGACTGTGTGTGATAAAGGATCCAAGAGATCACCCACCGATCTGATCCCCTGTAACTTCCAGACTTGGAAGGGGGCTGTTTCATCCCCCACCGGGAAATCCATGTTTCCCATCAGTGGAATGTATTTAGGAGTGGGGGATCTGTTTACCAAGTATTTGAGTGCTAGTCTCCATGCTCTCAAAGAATCTCTGTACATAAAGTTATTAATTAATTAATTAATTAATTAATGTCTGCGGGCAAGTTCGTAAAGGACATATATGGTAGGTAAGCCAAAGAATGTGGGGAGACAATTGTTGCCTCTAGGGACGGCTCTTGGAAATTTGTGGTGTCAAGCTGCCAATCTATCACTAGCCTGAGCAGTGCTGCCCAGTTGTAGAATTTGAGATTGGGGAGCGCTAGACCCCTATTAAGGTATGGTTGCTGCAGGGTCGCAGCCGCTATGCGCGTTCTCCTACCGCCCCAAATGAAGGATAGCTCTGTTTAAATTGGTCATGTCAGCTTTAGTAAGCAAAAAGGGCAACATTAAAAGTGGGTAAAGGAGCTTAGGCAAGATTGTCATTTTAAGTAGGTTAATCCTTCCCGTAAGACCCAAGGGGAGTTTGGCCCAGGCCTTCAGCTGAAGCAGCAACTGTGTACACTGTCTGGCAATATTAAGGTCATATAGCTAGAGTGTTAGGGTTGTGTGACGAAGGGGTAGCTACTTCTATCCATGTTATGATCAGTGAGCCACAGTATCTCAGACTTGGCCATGTTTATTTTGTACCCTGAGAAATCTCAGAAGGTTTGTAAGGTGTCAATAAGTCTAAGGACATATCGGGAGGGGTTACTCACAAAGAGCAGCATATTGTCTGCATATAGGGCCATGTGTAGGATGGTGTTTCCAATAGCAATTCCCGGGAAGATTTGTTTTAATTTTAGGGCAAGTGGCTCTAAGGCTAGGTCGAATAATAAGGGAGAGAGTGGGCAGCCCTGGCGCGTACCTCTTTCAAGAGTAAAGTTTGGATAGTTAAGGCCATTAACCAGGATACTTGCAGTGGGGGAGGAGTAAAGTTTACGGATAAAATCAAGGAAAGGGCCCTCAAAATGAAATTGCTTAAGAGTATTCAAAAGAGGGGACCACTCGACTCTATCGAAGGACTTCTCTGTGTCCAGGGACAGCAGGAAGGCCTCCTGAGCCCCATTTCTGTGTTTGACTGAGGGTCTGGTCCAGAAGTGGTTGAAGACGTGAAGTACCCTTCTCAAGTTGACTACAGAAGATCTACCCTGGACAAAGCCCGATTGATCGGGGTGAACCAATGAGGGGAGGATCCCTTTTAATCGATTGGCCAGGATTTTCATCAGTATTTTGTAGTCTGTGTTTAATAAGGATATGTGACGATATGCTTCAGGGAGTGTGTGGTCCTTTCCTGGTTTTGGGATCAGGGTAATATGGGCCGTTGTGAAAGATCAAGATGGCGGCCCCTCTCGGGTAAACATGTCATTAAATAGGTTGAATAGGGTTGGTGAGACCTGGGGTAGCAGTAAGCGTTAAAACTTGGTAGGGAGTCCATCCGGGCCCGCGGCTTTCCCTAGGGACAGAGACTTAATAGTGTATTGGATTTCCTCCGAGGCGATTGGGGCGTTCAGTGCGTCTATCTGGTCCTGAGTAAGGTGGGGCAGTGTGAGTGATTGCCAGAAGGTATGAAAAGAGTCTGGGGTTTTCGGTTGTTGTTTTTTATAAAGAAATAATCTGCCAAACAGCCAGCTATCTCTAAGGGAGTCTGGAAAACCTTCCCCTCATGTTTCAAAGCGGCAATATCTTTCTTAGCTGATCTCACTTTCACAAGTGTGGCTAAAAGTCGACCAGACTTTCCGCCGAAGCTGTAAAATCGTCCATTTCCGCTTTAGCAGCAATATGGCTGTCATATGCTGGGCGGGATTTTAGAGTGCAGTATGTCAAGTACGTCTGTCCTAAGTTAACTTGTAGGGTATTATGTTGGTTTCTATGTTTTAAATTGGCCAAGTATGAGATAATATGTCCTGTTAGGACCGTTTTAGCAGTCTCCCAGAATTGTGGATCAGAAGAATGTGAGGAATTATCAGTACAAAAATCATTCCAAGTGTGGATCAGGTGTTTTTGAAAAGATTCAGATGTAAGAAGGTAGGAAGGGAAAGACAATATGTTCCTGTTGGGTTTAGTGGGGAAAACGCCCACTGTGAGTTCCACGGGTGCATGGTCAGAAATTACAATGTTTTGAATTTTGTCAGACTTAACCTGGGAGACTAGGGAGTCTGAAATAAGGAAAAGGTCCAATATAGAAAGGTATGAATTAGACTTAGAGAGACATGTAAAATCCCTATCATTGGCGTGTCGTCTGTGCCAAATATCACACACAGCCAGGGTGTCAGAAAGCAGGCTAAACACCTTAAGTTCAAACTTTCCCTTGTAGCAGAGGATACATTTATTAGTCAGGTCCTCTGTAGGCCAGGCTCTGTCCAAGGTTGGGTGCAGAGTTAAATTTAAATCTCCCCCCAGAAGAAACTTGGTGCCTTTTTATATATAGGTGACTCCTGTTCTCAAGGTCCTCGACCCTATCCAGGAGATATTGGTTTTGCTTCAATATTTTTTTGAGTGAGACATCCATGTTAGCTTGTCTGTCCTCTGTATCAGAGATACGTGTTTCTGCAGCATTTAAGCACGTGGAAAATTGCAGTACCTCACTTGTTAAATTATCCATTCCTGCTTGAAGCGAGTCAATCTTTGGTAGAAAAAAAAGATTTTAAGTCCTGCATCAGGGCAGAGTGGTCCCCAGAGTGTGACATTGATTGTGACAGTGATTGATCAGCCCTAGGGGAGCTATTTGCATGTACCTTCGCCACATGACGGTTTTTTCTTATCAGCCATTTTTGATCTGCCACTCATATCTTCAGTAAAGCTGGCTGAGATATTGGAGAAGTACTTGTCGACTTTCATGAGAGTGATATGGGAAGGGGGACTAATATGCAATATGCAGTTAAGTTGTTTAATAGTCCTGATCTATCCTTCCCCCTCAAGATAAGTAGCCAGGAGTATACTCTTGTCAGAAAGTATGTGGGTAGCAAAGCACAAGGACTCTTGTAGTTTTAATATTCTGCTGCAGTGACTTTTTTCCTCCACTTGATGGCAGTCTAGATACCTGAATGGCTGTTTGTGAAGCCCCAAAGCTGCGTGGAGCCTGAGCCTATATGTGTGTGCAGCTCTAATATGTCCACTCCTGACTTGCCCCCCAGTAACAGTCCTGTATTTCCCTTTTGGCTGATGTTTTGGTTAGTGGGAATATTTATAAGGCCCTTGGGTGAATTCAGTCACTTTGTCTGCTTGGCCCAGTGCGGTCTTTAACTACCACGTGGTGCAGCTTATGTAGTACTGTTGGTCCTGCTTGTACTCACGATACTGTGTTGTATTTTGCGGTCTCCTTCCTGAGTGTTTTTTATGTGACCCCCGCTGTGTCTCTCAATTGCGCACTGCCTGTATGTGCCCAACGTTCAGGAGGAGTGTGTCGCCGCACCCCTCAGGCAAGATGGCGTCAGCACTTTCATGCTTCTTGTGTAGCTACTATCCGGGTGCTGGGGCACTGATGTTATCCCTACATGCTGTTATGGCTGACACCAACCGGTTCCTGGGTGTTTGGGACCTTGTAGCTGCGTAAGGCTGATGCATGGGAGCAGTATAAGCGGCTCTATATCAACTTTTTAGCCGCTTCTTTACCGGATATCTCAGTCCCTGCTCGGACTATCATCATTTAATGAAAGAAAACATAATTTATGCTTACCTAACAAATTATTTTCTTTCGGAATACTGATAGTCCATTTTTTTGGGCGACAGTTCAGTTTGTACCTCTATAGACCCTGCTTTGTCTTTCCAAATTCTCGGCTCAGCTATGCATTAAACTGAGTAGAGATGGGAGGTGGGATAGTATCTAAGATCTTGTATGGGTTCTTAGCCTCCTCCTAGTAGAAGGAATTATATCCCACATGTTATGGAGCCCTATGGACCATCATCATTCTGGAAGAAAATAATTTATCATGTAACCATAAATTATGTTTAAGTTGCTGCTTTGGTTGTTGAAACCACCAACTATACTGAAAATGTCAATA
>CAJPDP010855930.1:0-10431 GCA_905336975.1 Bombina variegata variegata
ATGATCTCTCTCACACACACAGATGCTCTCTCATACTTACACATGCACATACAGATAATCTCTCTCTCTCACACACACACAGATTATCTCTCATACTTACACATGCGCATACAGATGATCTCTCTCTTACACACACAGATGCTCTCTTATACTTACACATGCACATACAGATAATCTCTCTCTCTCTCATACACACAGATTATCTCTCATACTTGCACATGCACATTCAGATTAGCTTTTTCTCTCTCACAAACACAAATATGCTCTCTTATACTTACACATGCACATACAGATGATCTCTCTCACACACACTCACAGATTCTAACTCAAATATTAAAAACAACAGTGAAGAACAACATTTCTCTTAAAATTAGAGGATGTCTCATCATCATGATATTCCTATATTAATTCTCACCCACCTGACAAGTTGCTTGCTGGCAGTAGTACACATTGAACTTGTCTCACTCCACTGGACACACAATGACACCGAGCACTGTGTCTGCAGATGATCCACTCTACACGTGCCGGTCATACTCCAGTTTTCTACTGCATGTGCCAAAGACAGACCCACCCTGGTAACCCCTACGAACTTTTGCAATGCAATATTGGATTGGCTGGCTCAGGGCTTAGTTATTAATCAAGCAGCATATATCTCACTTAAATGTTTTTATTATATATACTTTGTTCTAGGGTAACTGCATGCTTACAAAAAAGCCCCCCGCCCCCCACCATATTCTAATCATGTGACATGGCATGGTCAATTAACTTATCACATAAAAAAAAAGCAGATTTTTTTTTATCATTTAATTTTAGTACTCTGTTTGTGCCCCCCAGTCCTTGTACCCCAGTAGAGTGGAACCGGCTGCACCGCTAATAGGTCCGCCCCTGGAATAGTGCAGCACACGAATATTCTAAAAAACTAATTTTTAAATAATTTTTTTTAAAAGGCAGACAGAGAAACGTGTGCTTTATTTGTTAATACATTTAAGCATTAAAATGAAAATTAAACTTTACATCCAACTCCACAATTTAAAAAAAAAATTGAATATATGGGAATTTTGAATAGCATTTTTTATTTTTTTGTTTTATTTACAGAATTATGATTTCTGTCTTAAAATACAAACAGCTAAAAAATCATGTGAAAATCTGAAAAGAAGTTTATAAGTTGCGGGAGGTTTGTAGACGTTTTTGTATCAGTTATTATTATTAATAAATAAATAGTTCCAAGGATTTGAACACAGCATTTTTCTTTTTCAGTCTTGTAAGAAAAGCAGATATCATATATCGCTTGCAAATGCTTAGTGCAGGTGGGAGAGGGTAATTAAGTGTTATGAAATTTTAGCAATACAGCACATATTCCAGTAACCATTATACCAGAGCCCAGATTCTTTGCAAAAAACAAATTAACACACCAGATAATATTTCTAACATTGTAATTGTGTTGTAAGTGGTTATCCTGCTCAGTTGGAATTCCTAATTTTACCGCTTTTTATTTTATCAAAAAGACAAAAATCATTTGAAATCTTGTTTGTCAGGACAACAATCTCAGCTAAAAGTGAAATGAATTATTGAACTAATAACTTGTATTTCTTGATCTATTTCTTGCTTCTGATTTTTTTATTTAAACAAAATATTGTTTGTTGACTTTTCATATATAGTATTATTTTATTGGTAAGCAGCCATAATGGTACATTATTGAATTTTAACTGCAACTCAGAATGTTATAAATATTCAGGATAATATTAAAGAGGAAACATTGCTTAAAGGGGCAGTCTAGTCAAAATTATACTTTCATGATTTAGATAGGCCATTCAATTTTAAACAACATTCCAATTTACTTTTCTTTTATCATAATATGTGCTTTGTTCCTTTGGCATTGTTTCTTGAAAGCTAAACCTAGGTATGCTCATATGCTAATTTCAAAGCCCTTGAAGGCTACCTCTTATCTCAGTGCATGTTGACAGTTTTCACAGCTAGACAATGCTAGTTCATGTGTGCCATATAGATAACACTGTGCTCACTCCTGTGGAGTTATTTATGAGTCAGCACTGATTGGCTAAAATGCAAGTCTGTGAAAAGCACTGAAAAAGGGGGCAGTCTGCAGAGGCTTAGATACAAGGTAATCACAGAGGTAAAAAGTATATTAATATAACCATGTTAGTTATGCAAAACTGAGGAATGTGTAATTATCTATCTTTTTAAAAATTACAAATTCTGGAGTAGACTGTCCTTTTAAATGTAAAAAATGCCTTTACTATTTGGTATAACATATTGCACACAAAAAATAATTTGTAAAATGCAGATTTTAGTTTTCCTATGTGGCTGTTTATACTCTTTTAACATTTGAATTTAGAAGTTTCCTTACGTTTCGGATTGTGTTTTTATTATTGCATGTGTCTTGTTGAAAATTTAAGGCCTGACTATCTAACATTTGCCATGTGAATCGTGAAAAACTTTGCCAACCCGTGAAAGGGCTGCCTTCAGGGAATTTTCTAGAAAGTAATGGAGTTCGCTAGAAATGGAAATAATGTGGAGAGAGAAGTTAGCACTGCAGGGAGCAAGGGTCACACTTTAAAATGAAATTCTGCAGCCAATACAAATCAGATTACCCTGTTTTCACTGTGCACTATCTGACAATTACCTATATTATCATATGCATGTGTTTTGTCTATTAGGGTAAGTGTTTTGCATATTTTGACACCTTTCAGTTTGCAAAAAAAAAAACGGAAGATGTGCTGAGGAAAAAAAATGCATAGAGAATACGCCAAAGCTGGTGGAAACTTTCAGCTGGGCCCATGAAACACCCCACTTCAGCCCATTAGAGGCAACAAAAATCATTTTACAGTTAGGAATATGTATATGTGAACAATAATTTAATATAAATAAAATCTAAGTAAGTGTAACAAATTAAGAAATTTTATATTTTCCACATTTTTTATTGTGAATATAATAATCCATTTCATTCTTCATACATGGAAATGTGGCACACAAAAAAAAAAATGTACCCCTACCTAACACTAACTCCCTTAACACATCCACCCCCAATACCCACTTCCCATTTACTGATCAGAGTGATCACAGTAATAACACCATGATCAGCCTAAATGGTTAATTTATTTCCACTAAAATGTTAACTTATTTCATTAGAACTGTTTGATACACTTTGTAGCAGTGAACTCTCTGCCTCTGTCACTTCAGATCACACTGAAGAAAGAGAGAGGTAGATGAAAATGCAGAAAGCTAATGATTCCAATCATTGGCTGTAACATTGTATCAGTGACTGTGATCACATGACTCCAATGGCTTTGATTGGCTCCTGGGTGACTACCTGTATTGCCAGGCAAGGCCCTGCATCAGATCCAAGAGTGTTGTAAAGTGTAAGTTTTAGAGGGAGGAGCAGAGGGGGCCACATAAGTTAGGAAATCCCATGCTGTCCTAACGTTGTTAAGGTACAGGGGTATATTTATCAATGTGTGAGCGGACACGATACGAAGTATATGCTGTCGGCATTTATCATTGCACTAGCAGTTCTTGTGAACTGCTGATGCAATGCCGTCCCCTGCAGATTCACGGCCAACCGGTCGCTAGCAGGAGGTGTCAATCAACCCGATCGTATAATAGTATAAAGGCTCACTGGAAACAAGGGGCCTCAAGCTCCATACGGAGCTTGATAAATATGCCCCATAGTGTTTTCAGAACAGCATGGAAGCTCCTGACGTCGTTAAGGAGGTTAAACTGACATCTAGATTTGGAGTGGCCAACAGTTTAGATGCAATTACAATATTAACAAATATAACTAATGACATTATGATTTAGCTTTGTTGGTGAGGGGAGGTTCCATCGAACAGGCGATCTCGCATAGGGTGCAGTCCGGAACGAGTGGGACCGTGATGAGGGGCTGATCGTCTGCAGGGGTCCACAGTCGGCGAGTCCAGAGCCTACTTTGCAACCCACTCACAAGCGTGCTAGTCTAACTCCTTAGGTGGGGTGCGGGCGAGGGAAGAGGCAGCTCAAGGTAAAGTGAAAATTTGTTTCTCTTTTGTTCGCACTTTGTGCACTATACTTTTTCTTTACATTCACTGCCTTGTTTGCTACTCCTCCTCGAACGCACCCTTACCGAGAGCTGGTTCCAATTATTGGAAGCATGGATCTACCAGGCTGCATTAGCTAAGAGTGTGCAGTCCTGAACCCCCATACAATATTAAAGGTCTGTGGAACAAAGGGTGTTTCTCTTTTTTTTTTTTTTTTGTGATATGGTCCTACTCTGGCCTCGCCCCAAAATCTCTTTTTAAATTCATCTATATGTTCAAAGTATTTGATAGAAAAGGTCCCTTAATGAAGAAACCATGAGCCTGAACTTTAACTAGATAGTATATAGAGCAAATAAAAGCAAACTAAAGGGAAGCCCGTGATAAATAAAACTCAGAAGTAGGGAAGTAATCCAGACTCCCTTCTACCTTCAGAAGCACTAATAAGGAACGTAGGTGACAATAAGCGAGCTGGGCTGCTGTGAAAGGCCCAGCCTGTATAACTTGGCACAATGGTGCTGCAGTGTTTGTGAGTACCCTGTTTATTCATATTACAGTATATTTGATTCCTCTTATGGACTCACACATGTGTGGCACATACTTGTTTTTCTTCTCGCCCTATATGAGGTTTATTGGTGCTCACATTGGATACAGCGAGCTGGACTGCTGCTAAAGGTCCAGCCTGCCTTACTGGGCACATTCATGTGCCGATACTTTTGTGAGTACCCGGTGTTCACTCAGCTTAAAATATTAATGGTGTATAACAGATTTACACATGTATTTTGCATTTCTGTTTTTCCTCTGGCTTTCCTCCTTCATCCCTGCTTCGACACGTGTGGGCGTCTGAGATAACCTCGGGAAACAGCGAGCTGGGCTGCTGNNGCTGCTGCTGAAGGTCCAGCCTGTATCTATAGGCACGACAGAGTGCCAACGTGTGAGTACCCTGTACACATTTATATTTTGTTAAACTGTTGTGCTGCAGATACACACATGTGGCGGTCTTCTGTTTCTCTCTTTTCTCTAGCCGGGCTAATTGAGGATAGGATCAATAAGAAACGTACAGGAGCTGGAGGACATACCATCTTCTGGACTTTACACTGAAGAAAAAGAGGAAATCATATCTGGGCTTTCACCGTCTCTCTTCTTTAGGAAGAGGCTGGAAAGGATCAGATAATAGTGGGACTTTGTGCTTGCTAAGTGAATTCACTTCAGTATTAATTTTTTTTTTTCTTCTTTGATGAAATAAGAGTTTGTAAGTCTTGTTATTTCAGTAAGTTTTATGGTATCATGTGGAGATAGGGGTCTAATTTGTGAAGTATGTATTTTTATAAACTTGTTTAATATGTATAAGTGTTTTCAGCTTGGAAGCTAGGTACAAGCAAACCAGAACCTTTACCTAAGGTAAAACATCAGAAATAAGATATAAGGTCAAGTAGGAGGATTAAAATCCTTTTTTAACCATCTTTTATGGATAAATATCTCTCCCCCCTCCCAAATAACAGAGCATTAAACATGGCGGGAAGAAGGCAGCAAGAAAAGAGAATAGTTAGGTGAAGTACTGAAAACAATCAGGACTCCCCGCAGGAAAGTGGTGCAGATTCAGTCAACAGCTCAGGATTATTGAAACAAATGAGTGAGTTTTTTTTACCTAAATTTGAGGCAATTCAGACTAGTGTAGATGCACTATCACAAGACATAAAACATATGGTAGCAAGAATTGGATTAGCAGAACAGCGTATCTCAGACTTAGAGGATAGGGACATAGAGAAAGATAAAGATATAACACATATTCAAAAACAAGTTAAATTTTTGAGCGAGAAAGTGGAAGATCTGGAGAACAGATCAAGGAGGAATAATTTAAGAGTGATTGGTATTTCGGAAGCACTGGCTGAGAAGGATCTAATACACTTTGCATCAGTACAATTACCTCTTCTACTAAAAATTACAGATACAAATTTTACTTTCACAGTTGAGAGAGCACACAGAATAGGTAATTTAAGGAATCAGGAAGATGGTAAGAATAGATCAAGACCAATAATTATGAAATACCTAAATTTTCAAGAGAAAGTTAAAATCCTACAAGCATATAGATTGCAGAAAGAAGTGTTTTTTCAGAACAAGAAAGTTTTACTTTTTCAGGATTTCGCATATGAGACCTCAAATAAAAGGAAGCTCTGTGCTTCAATTTGTTCACGATTGATTCAGGAAGGGAGGGTAGTGAGGCTCCTATACCCAGCTAGAATTAGTATTCAGACTAAGGAAGGGTTCAGGACCTTTGAGAATCCTCAGGATTTGGAAAATTTTCTGAGAATTGAGCAGAGGTGAGGGACTCAGGTTAGGGATATTGACTTAGTATTGTAAGCAGTAATATTAGGAATTGAGTTTAAATTGTTAAGAAATGTTAATAAAGTTAGCAATGGATGTTATTGGAGTCTGGGTTGAGGATAGAGTGGGCTATATATCACACTTTTTTTTGTGTGTTTTTGTTTTTACCCCCCCATACCTCGCTATTGCCTCTCTCTTAGTATAGGTGAAATAAAGATTAATAATGGTGGAGGCATGTAAATTTGGATCCTGGAATGTGGGAGGGTTCACCTCCCCAGTTAAAAGGAAAGCAATATTACAACACTTAAATAAGTTAAAAATAGACATAGGGTTACTACAGGAAACCCACCTGAATGAATTGGAAAGTCAAAAACTTAAATGGGGTTGGGTAGGAGAAGTGGTTTATGCGGCAGGTACACAGCGTAAGAAAGGGGTAGCCATAGTCTTCAGGAAGACCTTAAAATACAAAATTCTGAGACGAAAAATAGATCAACGTGTGAGGTTTATTATACTTGAACTAGAACTAGGCCTGAAAAGAATAGAATTATGTAATGTGTATGGCCCCAATACAAAGAAGAACCCATTCTGGGAGTTTTTACAAGCTAAGTTAATGGAGTTTGACCAAAATATAATTCTTGGGGGTGATTTGAATTTGGTGGCTTCAGGTTTTTTAGATAGGAATCGGAAGGGGAAAAATGCTCTGTCAGGGTGTAAAGATACCAAAACGTTTAAGAAATTTTGCTTTAACCTGGGTTTACTGGATATTTGGAGAAATGCACATCCGGATAGTAAAGAATTCACATGTTTGTCCAAAGTGCACAAATCTTTGTCATGTATTGACATGTTTCTAATTAGCGATAAACTTTTCTTTATAACAACAAAAGCAGAAATTATGCCAATTACAATCTGCGATCACGCCCCAATCCTACTATCCTTGCTAATTATGAAACCGAAATCGGCTAATAATAGGTTCTTTTTTCCAACATATCTATGTAATAACTTAAAATTTTGAAGGTTTTTAAATGATAAATGGATTGATTATTATGATAGAAATAAAGGTTCAGTATCTAATATAGAAATAATATGGCAAGCAGTAATAAAGGGAGAGATCCTTGCATATGTTATAAGATTAAAAAAGAAAAATGACTCGCAGTGGATCCAACTTACTAAACAAATTGTAAATAAGTACCAAAAATATGTTATGGATAATAATAAAAGCAATTGGTGAGAATACTTAGAAGCTAAAAAACAAAGAGATAACTGGTATATCTTAAAAGAAACACAGAATGAGTTAAGGAGGAATAGTAATTATATGTAATATGGGAATAAAATAGGGAAATTCTTGGCCAGATTGGTGAATACACGGAAAGCAAACAGCACCATATCTCTTATTAAAACCACACTCCCTCAAGATTATGCACACTCCCTCAAGATATTCTAGAGGAATTTTCGCAATATTTTAAATGATTATATCAAGATCAAATAATAGATCACCAAAATAAAGACTCCTTTTGGAAAGGGGTCAAACTTCCCCAAGTAGTAAAAGATGATCTTGACGCGTTAAATTATCCAATAACGGAAGAGGAGATTTAAAAAGCCATAAATAAGCTAAAACTTAATAAGGCTCCAGGACCTGATGATCTCCCAGGAGAATCTTATTGATAAAGTTACTCCTATACTTCATAAGGTCTTTAATCACTTTTTTTTAGAAAATAAAACACCTTCTTGCCACTTTACGGAATCTAGGATAATACTAATTTTTAAGCAAGGTAAAAATAAAGAATCAATGGACTCATATAGGCCAATCTCTCTGCTAAACGTCGATTATAAAATTTTTACACACATACTAGCTAATAGACTTCAATCACTGATAGATACATTGATTCACCCAGATCAAACAGAGTTTATGAAAGGCAGGACACTCATATAAAATGCTAGGAAATTAGAGATAGTGATTAATTATTTTGAAGTAAAGAAGAAAACAGGCGTAGTGTTAACAGAGGATGCTGCGGTCATTTCCATAGACACACAAAAAGCGTTTGATTCGCTGTTATGGGATCATATGTTTACGACTATTGGTAATTATGGTATACAAGGCAACTTCTATCAGATTATTGCTCTTCTATATTCAAACCCAATGGCGACTCTAAGTGTTAATTCATTAATGTCAGATAAATTTACTTTATATCGAGGGACGAGACAGGGATGCCCATTGTCTCCCCTCCTTTTTAATTTGGGGAATATTCATTAAGATATTACAACAGGAGACCCAGAAATTAGTCCTTCTACCCTTTAAGAACTCTATTTTTGTATTAGAAGCTAATTTAAGAGGAGAGTGGCAATATATCTAAGAGGACACACTAGGGGAGTGTAGGGGGGGATTTTTTAATTTTTAATTTTTTTTTGGATTATGTTTGTTTCGTATTTTCAGATTAGAATATAGTGAAAATGCCAACATTGAATTTATAATGTTTAAAGGGGAAATTTTTTCTCTTTCTATTTTTCTAACCTGCTCCTCAGATTTTGTAGGATGAGCTCTTATCCATGATGAATTCAATTTGTATCGTATATTGACATTTCTGCCCTATGTGGCACCATTTCTTTTTTTTGTAAAATCATATTGTTATATTTTGTTGGTTACAAAAATAAAGGAAATCAAACAAATATAACTAATAATATCTGTGATACTGAAATGACAAAAATTGAGACAATACCAGCAGGGAGCTCGAAAAGATAAAACTTTAGCACTCTACCTTGTGGTAACAATGATTGTTTTCAGAATCTGTAATTAACACCATTAATACCGAAATAAATAAATAAAGGCAACAAACTAAAATTACATTCAGAATGCACTGGTGTACGTCTGATATAACACACAGAGGGGAATAAATGTACTTTTAAACTGCAGAATCTGCCTAATTCAACAATCAGAGGAATAATTACAGATCGCTCAAAAAATGTTTTATCCAACTTGTATCAATAATAACCAGATATCGTATTGGTATTGGATTTAATACTGATAATATTTGAGCATTTACTGATATATTTATAGAAGACCAACTATTATTATGCTCTAGCTACAAAAATGATTTCTATTATACTGTTCTTATGGGTGAGGCAGATAGTGGATACAGACTACTACATAAATGCTGAAAATAATCTGCCTTGGTATTGTCCAAAAATTATAAATTTGTATCAGTCACCTGCAATTTCCTATAAACGTTGCATTGTATATAAACTCTTGTGACTAGTTAAAGGGACATGAAAGTCAAATTAAAACTTTCATGACTTAGACAGAACATGAATTTTAAGAGGCTTTCCAATTTACTTCTATCATCAATTTTCTTAATTCTCTTAGTATCCTTTGTTTAGAAGTCAGCTCTAGAGCGGCAAATACACTATTAGGATGTAGCTGAACACATCTGCAGAGCCAATAACCATAGGCATATGTGTGAAGCTTCCAATCACTATTACCTCCTAGTTGTGTATTATTGCTCCTTAGCCTACCTAGGTATAATTTTCAACAAAGGATACCAAAAAACAAAGCAAATTTGGTAATAAAAGTAAACAGGAAAGTTTAAAAGTCTACACTCTATCTAGATAATAAATAAACAATTTGGGTTGCATGTCCCTTTAAAGGACATTGTACTGTAAAATTGTTTTCCTCTTAGTGTGTTCCCAATGACTTGTTATAGTAGCTTCAGGATAAAAAATGTATGGGAAGTTGCTCCTTTAGGTTTATTTTTGCACGTATAACAACTGTTTTTGATGATTGAAGATTCAATCCATTGTTATTTTGAACATGCCCATATAAATAGACGGAGCACACAGAAGTTGCAGACTTTCTAATCTTATCTATTGCTCTATACATTATTACCTCCTCATTCTCTTAATCTGCCTATACACAATGGCCAGTACTTAGGGCCCAATGATTGAAAGTTCTCAACTCTGCGGATATTATCTAAGAGGTATTACAAGTATTGTAAGGCTCCTCAAAAAACGCGAGCTTGCGTTCACATTGCTGTTAACATCTGTGTATGTGTGTATGTGTATAAAACTGATATAGGAAGTAATAAAT
>CAJPDP010855966.1:0-10605 GCA_905336975.1 Bombina variegata variegata
CACTTAGGTTAGTTTAAAAGGCACGGTGGTAAGTAGGTTGTGTATTGTTATTTTGTATTGTCTGACGAAGGGGGTAACACCCCGAAACATTACATTAAAGGTAACTTTGGAAATCCTGGCGAGTGCATCCCCATTCTTTACTATATATATATATATATTATACTGTATATATATATACATTGATTGGAGTACTAAGTCAAAAATACATAAAAAAAGGCTCACAACGGATTAAAGATTTATTCTGTGTATAAAAACAAAGTGACACATAAGAACTTACATTTAAAAAAGTAACATCCAGTATGCAAGCAGCTAGAACACAGTAATCTCTCAAGGGCTGTGTTCCGACACCTCTCGTCAGTGTGTTAATTCAGTGGAAAGTTGTTGGTCGAACGGTTTGGCTTTTTACTCGCTTCGGGTTAGTGCGTGACCGATAACTTTTACTTTCAACTTGAAATATGAGCGCAACCCCATGCGTGCAAAAAACTTACTTCTAGTGCAGTTAAATAGCACTCCACTTGTAATCTGGCCTAAACTGTTTTGTGTTCCTTTAAACTATAGTGATAAAAAAGAAAGGCTATTAAAAAAAATAAAAACATATTCACTAACATTCACAATTCATGAAGAGCATTGAAGTGATGTCGCAGCAACTCTCTCAAAGGGATGGTAGGGTCCATTTCAAGTTATTTTTTTATTTTTTTGTGATAACAACTAATGTATTTGAATTGTCTTAATAAAGGCAGTTTCTTAATATAGAATTGCAAAAGTTCTGCATAAAAACTACATTAAACAGTGCAATTTTGGAAATCCAGACCTGGGATACATCTTTTGAAAACCCTTTTGAGTATGTTTACCTGTTTTCCTTTGCTGTGGCTAGATGTAAATGCACTCTGGCAATTATCTGCAGATGTGGCAGAAAGTTTGGGTATCCTTTCACTTTTTTAATGAAACTCACAATTTTCTCTAAACTAAGTAAAAATTGAAAAAATATTTGATATCCACTATTCTTTCTTTCAAATGTAATAGAACAGAAACTTCACTTTTGATTTATTACTTCACATACTTTAAACAGTAAAACAAATGAGAATGTCACGGACAAAAACATTGGTACTATTAACCTAAAGTTGTCTACAAAGGCTATGCTATGAAAAAACTGCAATCAATTGTTTTCTGTACCTCTAATTAAGTTTCAATTCTCTCAGGTTTGAGTTTTGATGGGTGCCTTTTCCCAACTGCGAGTTTCAGCTCTCTCCACAGATGTTCGAAGGGATTTAGATCTGGACTCAAAAAAGGCCACTTCGGGTGGAGCTATCAGCTACATTGAGCAGACGTGTTTTAGAGGAGCTCTACCTAACGAGCCTTATAATAACTATATTTTTAAGTTTATACCCGCACCTGGAGCTAACATTTTGGTGATATCACAATACAATACCACCCAGTAGGTGATTAACCTCGATCGAAAAGCAAATTGTACAGGGATCAGGCTTAACACAGCAACATGGTGCCACGATCAGAGGAGACAAGACTTGTGACGGCTGGTGCTCCAGCTCTCCGGAGGGTCGGGGCTCCACTCCGGAGGCAAGCCAGCTTAAACATTACCTCTTCCCTCTGAGATAGCCTGCACCAGTGAAGGAGACCCGCATCTGAGGACTGGACCCAGCTTTCCCCTGCCAAGAAGAGGGTGGGACGTCTTAAGGACCGACTGACTAGCCACTGCTGTCTCTCACTGTCTGTTCCTGCCTGTTGCCCCAGCTCCTGGGGGTTGGAGCTCCGCTCCGGAGTGTCAGAGACCATCCTGGTAGGCACTCCAATTGAAACAAGTGAGAGACGAGAGGACTGCCCGCAGCCATCAGCTGTGGCAACCGAGTAGAGCCTCCCCCCTTGGATCCTTAAGAGACCCGAAGAAGAGTGGGACCAGTAGAAGAGAGGACAACATAGCCTAGCAGGCGATTATGGAGCTCCATGGACTCTGGCGATACCTCAAACTCCTGAGTAACGGCCGCAAAGGAAGTGGCGCAAAAGCCCGCCATCTTTGACATCAATCCCTCAGCACCCTGGGCATCAAGGAGAGCCAGCTTCCCAATTGAGGAGGGGGCTCGGGCTCTAAACGACTAACAACCTAGCCCTAGGACTGACTCTTGCCGCCCTTCTGTGCCTTGAAGTGGACTTGAGTATCATGGACTCTGGAGTGCACACCCACGTGGGGTCTTTTAGGTGAGAAAACCTTTTCATACTTCTATACTATAGGACCCCATCTATACTGCCCACTTCCTCCTGCTGTTAAGTGCTGCCACTAGCCTTCAATAATCCCATTTACTGTGGCCTCCGAATGCTGAATTGCTTATAATACCACTCTCCTGCCCTGTGTCCCTGGACACGTTATAAGTGCAGACTCCCCCCTCCCTACTCCCTGAGGAGAATGTTGCCCAAAATTGATACAGAGGATCTAGAACAACAGATCACTGTCTATAGGAGTAGACACTTTTAATTCCAACCCAAGGATCAGTTCCTACAGCTACAGAGACTCCTTCAATCCCCAGAGGCCCCATACTACCAGGCCATAAATAGTTTTCTGGCAGGCCCCTGTTTTTACCCAGTTCAGTTTGGTCCTGATTGCTTATTAATAGAACCGGCCTCAAACCCACACGCCAAGGGGGGTTGGGGATCATTCCCCAGAATTGCAGCTCGCTGACTTTGATTCCTGGGCCGCTCAACTTATAAAGCCCTGTTTAGCTCTCAAGGGCCCTTTAGATCTGAACCACTCCAAGCAAGTTTGTAGGCTCCAGGCCTTTCCTAGACCTGATCTGGCCTAGCCTTACCCTGGTACCACTGGCCTCAGTTTAAATTCACGGGCCCAGTCACCAATATCTACAGCTTGGCTGTGAAGAATATTAGAGGGGCCCTAGAGTGAACTGCCTTCTGTTACTGCTGCTGCGTTAGCTTTATTGTCTTTGGGTACCTACCCGAAGTGTAGTGTCAATTTCCAGCTGTGTTATATAGATTATCTCAGGATTCTGTATTTGAAGTGTGGTACTTTAAGTTAAGTTTATACACTGATCCTCAGAGACAATTAGAGGCCTGTGCCTGTCCCTTGGCTGCTGCATCAGCTTATGTGTCTCTGTGGCCCTGAACCCAGAGTGTAATAATATAACTGTACCCTCCTTCATTTTGCTTGTACCATTGCAGCAAGATTGGTTATATAACATTAGCTCAACTTTTAACCATAGCTCTACCTTCTGTAAACCAACATAGTGCTATCATATATATTGTTAATACTGCCTAGCTTAATTTTTCCTTGTGGTTTGCTGACCGGGGACCCCTAGCCAGCTCTCCCTTTCCAACTCAGCTTGTCTGTGTTGGTCACCTCCCTTTTCCCTTTCCCCTTCCTTCAGCTCGTCTTTGCTCCCGAGCCGGACGGGGTCCACGGGGAATCTCCTCAGTGACAGGTTCTACCCTAACACAGGGTATAAGAGTCAATTTTATTAACCTGTGCCGGGGGGGGGGGTCTTGCTGGTCCCTGCTCCTCTGTGGTGGCTTCCTCTGACACATTTTAAGTAGGGGGACTTCTGGTCTTCAGTTTGGCCGCCGTCATGGAGGGGTAGGAGTCGGGGGGGACCTCTCGGCCCTACTCTATAGACTAATGACCATTATCCTCTTTTAGTGTATTTAATGTACTCACCTAAGATATAATTATTTGGTGCCTTAACAGTCTTATTTATCCTGCATTTCCATCTAATTGCCTTTTTTTTTTTTTACTCCTCTACCGTAACTGAAAAAGCCTCATACTTCCAGACGGCACCCTAAAACTCCTGGGCCGGTCAAAAAACAGTATTAGAACATTTCACTCAACCGCACAAAGAGCCTGAGGAGGATTCAAATGATGGACTAAGTGAGTCAGAGTCCTTAGTGGGGGCTCCCAACCCGACGCCGCTCCACCTTCCAGATCCCAACACTTCATTATGGAAGATACCCTCAAAAAAATGTTTGCTCGTCAAACATGCTCCATCACAAAAGAAATCCAAAGGAGTCATACTGAACTCAAAAAGGTTATCTCAGAAATAGGAGATAGACTCCCTCAAAAGAAAGCAGGATGACATCACTACAGATCAATCAAACCTCTTTGCGTACTCTGAAGCACTATCGGACCATTTGAGCCAATTCAAATTTAAACTTGCCGATGTTGAAGACCATGCCCGAAGGAACAATATCAGATTCTGAGGGATACCGGAGGACATAGCACCCACAGAACTACAGAGTTACCTAACAGTGATTTTTGGAGATCTGCTGGGTCCTATTGAGGGCATGACTACCACTATGGAAAGAGCTCATAGAACCCTGCGCCCAAGATCAGTTTCACAGGAGAAACCAAGAGATGTCATAGTCTGTTTCCACAGCTTTCTCTTTAAGGACAAGCTCATGCAGGCTGCCTTTCGTAAACCGCAACTGGCAGAGAAATTACAAGATATCCAGCTGCTGCCTGACCTATCAGCACACACATTACAATACAGAAGACAGTGCCAGTCACAATGATGCTCAGAAGGGCATTAAATATAGATGGGGCTACCCGGCCAAGTTGATAATCTTAAGGAACAACCAGACACATACAGTGTCCTTGCTGGCTCAGGGAACCACCTTGCTTACACAATGGGGACTCACAAATTCACAGCCCACTAGAACCTACCCCTACTAAGGTGAAACTGAGCGCCACGGATCCTGAATGGCCTATCAAAGATCAGCGGCCCAAGAGGCAGAAAACACAGCAGATGCAGGACTCTCAAAGGCCCCATGCGCCTCCTCCTTGATAATAAGGCACCAACAGAAGACAACTTTATCTCCCTCTATTGAGCCTCTCTGCCCCTGCCAGCCTAGACAGACGACTTTGAAAAGCAAGAGGTAACCAAGCTAGGCTTGACCGGGTAAGGGCCCCAATATTTCTGATAAACTGACTATGTTTAATCCTATCTTGTTAGAGGTTAAGTCTGTTTAAGTTACACTATGGGGTCAACATGACACAGGTTAATTGTTTCTAGTCTCGATGGAGGGATACTAACGTTATTACCATTATTCTAGATTTATTGCACTGTTATTTATTTCTGTTACTTATATTATATGATGTATATTATATTATATGATTATATGATGTTATATCTAAACATTGACTACACCGAACAGACACTCACAGACACTGGAAAATTTGGTCCTCACTATTAATACTCTTTCTTAGCTTCCCCCCCCCCACCCCACATAGGTAGCCCACACCAGGGTTCCACCCAGGTGGACTATTTCCACCTCACCCCTCAATACAGCCCCTAACAACTTATAATCTAGTGTGACACCCCTCCCCATATCTACCCCCTCCACTTAAAAGATGGCAAACCACCTTAGATTCCTCACTCACAATGTAAGGGGCCTTAACTCCCCTTTTAAGAGGAGCCTCCTGACCCGTGAACTCCCCTCAATACTTTCACTCCCATTCCTACAGGGTTCTACAGCATTCCCCTTCCACTAAGAAGGCCAGAGGCACAGCTATTTTATTGCACAATATAGTTGCATGAACAGATACAAGTACTCAAAGACCCACAGGCCAGATACACCATTTTGATTTGCAGACTGGACCATGTGCTCCATACACTGGTCTCTATATACCTGCCCAATTCTCGTCAGTCTGCATGCCTCCACAATATTCTCCAACAATTGACAAATATAGACAGGGAAGGGTCATGTTGGCGGGCGACTTCAATATGACGTGGGATCCTAAGCTGGACCGTAAGACTACTAGGGTAGGCAGAAGCAACCCTCAGGCGGTCCACACCTCTGCTCAGTTTCAGGCCATAATGATACATCATGGTTACTTTGACATCTGGAGGTCATTGCACTCTAGAGAGAAAGATTACACCCACTACTCGCACCCACATAAAGCATACTCCCGGCTAGACCATATCTTTTGCCAGGTGGGGTCCCTAGATTCGGTCTCTTGCTCTGATATCATTCTCAGCTCCTGGTCAGATCACGACTTAGTTACAGCTGATTTATACCCCTCTGACAAACCATCGCCCAGGATTAACTGGTGCCTCCCATGACATATTATGGCAGACATCTTATTCAGGGAAGAACTGATACGAGACTTGACTGAACTGCTTGGACGGAATGATAACATGCAGACTTCAGATGACATCCTTTGGGGTGCTATCAAAGCGACTTTTAGGGGCCTTATTATTTGCAAACAGAGCCATTTGAGAAAGTTAGCTGGCCTTACTCTGGCACGGTGCACATTAAGCTTCCACTGTTAGGGATCACATTAACCTGCTAGAACTACGCCGCATCCAGCAAAACCTTACCAAGCTAAAGCAACTTTTATATCACAAGGGAAACAGGGCCGACACCATGCTAGCTAATAAACTGTGATACAAACTCAGTACTTCCTGCATACCCCAAATTCAGCACAATAACAGAACACATAAGAAACCATCCCTGATAGGAGACAGTTTTGCCGACTTTTTTTCTAAACTATATAATATAGAAAATGTGAAGAACCCAACACCCACCTCTGCCCATGATATCAGGCTATACCTGTCCACTCTGAATCTTCCTACATGCACATTAGAACAGCAAGAATCGCTCACAGCCTCGCTCTCACTGCTGAAGGTTAAACAAACAATAAAGCGCCTAAAACCTTTTAAGACCCCGAGGCCAGATGGATTCCCTGCCCAATTTTATAAGATATACACCCATGAACTCTCCCCATACTTGCTCAGGTTCATTTGGCGGTAAAAGATGGAACTCTCAGAGATGAATTTCTGGAGGCTGCCATTGTCACGTTGCCCAAACCAGATAAGGACCCCTCTCTCCGCTCTAACTACAGGCTGATCTCCATGATCAATGTGGATGTTAAAATCTACTCTAAAATACTAGCCAACCACATTGGTAAGCTACTGCCAGGCTTGATCGGCCTTGATCAGGTGGGTTTCATTCATAATCGCGAGGGTCCGGACAATACAAGGTGTCTCATGAACATTGTGTGCGAGTCCACTAGGTTGAACAAGCCTTTCTCGGTCATCTCTTTGGATGCCGAGAAGGCGTTTGATTGGGTTCATTGGGCCTATTTATGGGAAACACTCAGAGCTTTTAACTCCCCCCCCCGAAACCTGCATGGCTATCCAAGCTCTATATTCCGCCCTGACTGCTTTTGTTAGGGGGTTAGGCTTTCAGTCATCTCCCTTTATATCTCGAATAGCACCAGGCAGGGGTGCCCACTTTCCCCCTTGTTGTTCGCCCTAGCTGTTGAACCTTTGGCTGCAAGAATCCGAGCAGACACGTCATTGCCGGGTATTAGGTTGTCTGACACTATGCAGAAAATCGCACTGTTTGCGGACGACATTACTGTATTCACAGCTGACCCCATTAGAACCATACCTAGACTCCTGGATATCCTTAAGGCATTTGGGGACCTCTCCTTCTATAAGCTAAATGTGCTCAAGACTGAAATATATTGGTGGGGATACTCACAAGACTACATCATTAAACTGAAGGATCAATTTAAATTCAAATTGACTAATGAGCAGGTTACTCACTTAGGCGTGAAGATATCCAATAGTGTAGCACAAATGGTAAAAGACAACTATCTCCCCCTCCTATCAGAATTGCGTAACCTAAAAAATACATGGAATCCCAAGTCTATTTCCTGGATGGGACGAATAGCTTCCCTTAAAATGTCCTTTCTCCCTAAACTCACCTATTTTTTCCGTTGTCTCCCGATCAGAGTCCCTATGCATCTTCTGTCACAATTTCAGAGCAAGATAATAAAGTTCATTTGGCAAGGTAAGACTCCCCGAATTGCCCATAAAACCCTGCAACCCCCCATTCATCTGGGAGGACAAGCCTCTCCTTCAGTTTTTAAAATACTACGAGGGAGCTATGTTCATACATATTTCCCAATGGGGAGTACTCCAATCCTGTGACAGATGGAGAGAAATTGAGCAGGCCTCTCTACCCTCTAACATTCTTCTTAAAGATGTAATTTGGACTCCGCCACACAGTCGCAGAACTCTGGGCATCCATAATCTGATTATTCTAGAATGCTTGTCTGTCTGGGACAGGGTCCGACATCGCCAACTAATTGCCCGCATCCCTCTCCCATCACCTCGGTAGCAGGCCTGTTCACAGGACTGGCGGAAACTCACCCTAATATTTGGGTTTTGACTTGAGATTAGGCAAGTTTCGGACTTCTGGTCCATTTCATAACCTGATGGATTTATAGATTTAGCGCATTTGGAACCACATGCAGGCGTTCCTCCAATCCTCTTCTGAATTACTCAGGATTAAAAGCTTCCTGAAAAGTTGGGGCTTTCTCCCTTCTTCCTCCCATCCTTGCACCTCTTAGGAGTCCACCTGACACGGGGGGCGCAGGCTTGATAAGCCACTAAAAATTCATTATAATTTACTAGAGGGAACACTACCGCCTGAACTAGCTCCGCATCTGACTAGGTGGGGCAATCTTCTACACGTCCACACTCCTACTGACTCTTGGCAAAAGGCCATCTTACTGACAAAAAAAACCCCTACACTGCGTAACAATGTTCGAAACTTACTACAAAGTTATCTCTCACTGGTACCTTGTCCCCACCCAATTGTCTAAACTTTGCCCCTCTGCTGGAGAGGATGTGGTCTTCAGGGTAATATGCTGCATATTTGGTGGGAGTGCCCCAAAATTGAACCCCCTTTGGGAGCTAGGAATTCGTACCCTTACTGACTTTGGGATTAGAATAACTGGTGGCCTGGCCTCTGCCCTTCTCTATTTGGGCCTCCATAATTTGCCCAAACACCAAAGCCTACTTGGTGTGTATTTAATGTCCTCTATTAAAACCAATATAGCTAGGGCTTGGAAAAGGGTATTCCCCCCAAGTGGGAAGAGATTGTAAAAACTATGGCTTTTTGTATACTATGGAAAAGGCCATATATCTTGGCCTAAACAAATCTGATTTGTTTGAAATGATATGGGCCAACTGGAAAGATAAGTACGATACCTTATGGCGTCCATCTGCCACGACACAGGACACCCTACCCACTACCTAATAAGCTGCCCGACTACCCTGCATAACGGACTGTACTACCAGACATGAAAGTTGAGAACTGTTTCCTCCTCTTCTCCCTCAACTATGTACTTCTCCCCCCCCCACCCCTTCCCTTCCCTACCTCCGTACCATCTACAAATGAACTGAGGTGCTGTACTAAGTAATCATTGGTTCTCTCATCACTAACTAACATGACCATTATATCTAGCCTCGCACATGTGGAGAATAACTTGATTTGATTTTCACTGTACAATGTATATTTCCTGTAGGACCATTGGGTCCGATACTTATTTAATTTGTGTTTGCGAAGGGGTCCTGCGAGTCCCCAACTGTTAATTTTATTTCCTAAAACCACAAATAAAAAAAATAAAAAAGGCCACTTCAGAATGGTCCAATGGGGTCATTACCCTTGAGGACCCATGGCCTGCAACTGAGAGACAGCTTTCTGACACTGGGCAGTAAATTATGCTCCAGAATGCCTTGATAGTCTTCTGACAGATTCTAGGTGTTGGAAGGAGAAAAGCATCCCCAAACATCACTTAGCCTCCACCATGTTTAACAGAAGGGATGGTGTTCTTGTCTTTAAAAGCTACTTTGTTTCCTTCTGTAAACAGGGAATTGTTGTGATTTGCCAAAAAGCTCTACTTTTGTTTTTTCTGTCCAAAGAACATTCTCCCAGAAGTATGGTGTAGCAATACTTTAAAATGCAAGGGTTCCACTACTTTGGCCAAGTCTGCAAAATAACCCCTGCATTGCAAGCAATCACTGGACCCCATCTCAATTCATTAAAAATGTGAAAGTCCACTCATGTTTTTTTTATATGTAATAAAAGTGTTAAATCAAAATATATTAAATTACAGTACAATGATAGACGTCCAAATGTGCTTTTAGTCCAATTTTATTTGCTTCAGCCCCCTACCCCAACAAAAAAAAATTGTAATCATGTTAAATGAAAACACTATCCTCAGACTCAACTCAGAATCTTTTATAAGCAGGATAATACTATCATGCATTAGTTTACCTTAGGTAAGACTGGAACTTCAATATGGACAACATAATTATTAAAACAATTTACAAATTTGCAACAAAATACAAACAGAAAGGGATAGGAACAATGCCTCTGTAAAAATATTATCTCTAGAACTTCACCTGTTGTAGGTACTGTCAAGGGATAGAAAATGCAGCCCTTGCCTCTGTTTCTGTATTTTCTCACACCAACAATTCCAACCCCTGCACAGTATATTTTGTCCTTTGCTGGGTTGTGTTTCGAGCTGATAATTTTTCACCACCTACTGGTAGCTTTCCAAAAACAAACTTGGGAATGAACCAGTAGAGAGGGATAAGTTGAAGATGTGAGTAAGAGCAGGAGTGAGGGCAAAAGACAGAGAGGGTATTAGATGGTAAGGGATAGGGTTGAGCGGGCAGGTAGCGATGCATTAGGAAGATAATTAAGAACAAACTTCATTCTCAGTGGCTGGATGGAAGATGCAGATGGGGGAAGAGGGAGTAACTGGGCCTGTTGATGGAATATTGCAGG